>VNJV01019819.1:0-35407 GCA_008042635.1 Drosophila nikananu | reverse complement strand
TCCGCTGATTGACGGGGCTGGGTTCTAGTTTTTTTGTGAGGATTTTTCAAAAGGTTTGGGAAGCAGGAAATAATTTTTAAAGATTTAAAATTGGAAGTACTGTCTTTGATTTTTATTGCAGGTTTTCATGTTCTACATACTGCATTGTTATCTTTTCATAATAAATTTTAATGGGCTTGACCCAAAATCACCCTAGAGCTAATAAGCATAAATGGAAACAATAAGGTATAATTTCATTATTGTATTTGGGAATTCCCCTAACTTTTTACCATGTGTTAGCAAGTTTGAGTTTTATGCTATGAAAGATTTTTCCCAAAAAGCTTATAGAATATTAAATGTATTTCGAAAGGATACCCCTAAAGCATTAACTACTTCTTATGATTATTCACTTGATAGAGTATTTTAATCTTCGGAGCTTCCTTTCTTATTTTTTGGGCTTTTTTTATTTGTTTTTTTTTTTTTTGGGAGGTTCCTGGGATTCCCAGGCCGTGTGTTGACACTTGGTCTTGTAGCCTCAGGAATTGCGTGAGGTAAGGCCTTTCTCTTTTCACTTCTCCGATTCTCCGTTTCTCTGCTCCTCTGCAACCCCGGATCCCTCTCTCCTTCTCTCTCTGTGGCATCACGTGCAAGCAATTATTTTATCAATCATTTAGGCGCTGCTACAAGAAGATGTTGTACTTTTACAGGCAGACGCAGCTCTTCGCCTGGTTGGTCGTCGCCTGACTTTCTATACTCTTTGTTTCAAGAGGGTATTTAAATATAATGCAAGAGTTTTGGAAAAAAAACCATTAACAAGTAATAGGGGTTTTAAAATATTTCTCTGTGGAAAGGATTTTAAAATATGTACATCCTAGGACAGGTAATAATTAACCTACAATAGACATAATTTAAGGGTATTTAAAGCTCTGGTCTCCCCTGCTAGTCTTTCTTTCGCACTGTGGCTTGGATCTGTGGATCTTTGGTGGTTCCTCTCGGTGGTAATAGGAACAGTAATAGTGGCGGTACTACCTCCACTGGTAGTGGTGGTGCTCAAACAGCGAAAACGCATTTAATGTCTGCTTAGTGTGATTACGACGCATTAATGCCGTGCTCTCCAGCCAAATGGCCAACAAACGTCCAGGCATCTCCACCTTGTACATATATTCGTTTTGTTTTTATTTTTTTTTTTGTCTGAAGACTGTGTTGTTTTTGCGTTTTACTGTTTTACAGTCACCGGCCTCGTCTTCTTCTTCTGTTTCCCCAGGCAAGTGCTAGTGCGGTTGTTGTTGCCGTTGTTATATGTGTGTTAACTTTCAAATAAATTAAACATGAAGCTGGGATCATTTATTTCACTCGCTCCACCTAGCCGGCGTGCTGCACAGCAGAAAAAGCAAGTGGGAAACGTGTTAATTAGGGGAATATTAATTGGTTTTGCATAAATTAGGAATATATTAAGGTCCTTGAAGTAAAAAGGAAATTGAAAGGGGAAGTTTGGATGGTATTTAAGTTCATTTAAGGGGTTTGAAGTTGTATATCGGGTAGGGTCCATCTCAATTTGAGGTTTCGATAGGTCGACAATTGTATATCGAAATAGGGTCTCATTAAAATTGGCCTATTGTTAAGGAATTACTAAGGCAAACCTTAAGAAAATGAAAGTTATCTCTCATATAAGCTATTTTACTAAATAAAGTTAATTTTAAAATATATATTAGTACATTTTTTTATTTATACTTTTAACCTAAAAATAAACACTTCTAGCTAGCACTATTTTTGATTTTTTAGCAGTGCATTTCTGGCCAAGTTTACTAGTCGCTCGTTTGGGGCCAAGTCGCAAGCACATAAATACAACACACACACACCGCAGACTCTTACACACACTGAATCACTTTACTGGGACTTTGGCCGCACTGTGTGCTCAATGTTTCTTCATTTTCACATTAAATGTGCAATCCCCGACATTTGTTTGAATTAACACGCGGCAATTACCGCTCACCGGCTCCAAGCTCTGAGCTCCCAGCTCCAAACTGCAAACTCCAAGCTCTGCTTGCCAAAAAGCTGGAAGCCCGGCGATCCAATTATCTCAGCGGCCACACAGCCACCACAATCACCGGAGGAAGGCAGGCCCAAGGAGCCTTTGGGGGCTGGCGAGGATCGGGCCAGAAAGCCATTTGGTGATTTAGAGGGATGTAAAAGTCGGTGCTTAACAGGCACAATCGATCAAATCGTTTCGATAATGGCCGCAGTCCATCAGTGTGTTAATTTTAAGATAAATAACATAAATTAATCGCGTAAAGTTGGTTTATGCATTGTAAAACTGATTAGACCGCTACCTAATGAAATCACATTGTGTTTTTTTGTAGACATTAATTAAATGTAATGTCTATACAAATGTTTAATTACAATTTGTGGGGTTTTGGTATTCTGAAGAACGTTTCTGTGCTAATAAAAAAGATACAATTATATGACTGTAAACGAACGTCAAATTATGAATATACTTTTATTACATTTATAGGAAAAATAAGTAACTAAAATAAGGTAAGATAAGGAAATAATTTATAGATTTTATTAAAAGTATAATTTTAAACTAGAACTATAATTTATTTTAGTGACTTTACATGACATTTCTACGGTTATACATTTCCTCATTATATCAAAATGTAATGCTTAAAAGCCAATTATGACTTAATAATCTGGCCACTTTTAACCCATTTCCACATAAAACACACATCTGTCGATGGCTTTTATAGAGACATTTTGTGTAAAGTTAGGCATGAGGTCCTCTGCCAGCGAGGCAGCCAGGCAGCCCATCGATTACGTATGCACATCAATAAATCAATGAAATGTTGCATAAAATGATCGTTTAATGCCTCAGCCCAATCAGAATTCTCTCCGTACATTTTACACACATATATATAGTGGTAAGAAAAACCACTTAAACTGCTGCTAGCCATGGCTGTTTATCTCGGCCGGCAGACAAAGAAATGCATAAATTATTTCTCGCAGGCATTTTAAAGCGCCTGTTAGGTGAGTCGATGCGATGGAACCTTCAGACTGCGCTGCCCGTTGCCAACTGTTGCAACTGGCAAGACTTCTTGGCCGAGAGCGAGACTCTGCCTACTTGCTGGCCATTTAGAAAGCCTTCGCCTTCGCCGTGTCCACGCTTTTGTCCATATTTGTACACAATTAGCAATGACACAAAAACAAAAATAAAAAAAAAACGAAAAAGAAAAATCGCACAGCAAAATCAAGGGGAGAAAAACGGAATCGCGGCAGGCCTGAGCCTGCTGAAAACAGAAAAAAAAAATGCATACGTTAAGGAAACGAACTTCACACACCATAAATCGATTATCATTGCACACGCACACACACAGCACCTATATGGGTATTAAATCAAATTGCGCATTTTACGCCTCGTCTGGTTTGTGCATAAATTTATTTATCGGCTGTGTCCATCGGACATCGGCTGCCGTCGCCTTATCGCACACGCATCCACAGGTATATCCACATTCAGGCCATCATCATTACCATCGGAATAATCGTCATTATCTGGCCGGAGATCATGATCGCCATCGCCATCGCATTGCCATTGCATTGCCATTGCATCGACATGGACATCGACACGGACATTGCGTATACGCCATGCGCGCGATCTGGTTGTGTGCCTCTGTGCATGCATAAAATGTATAACAAAATTGTCATTAGCGTAAAGCATTTGTTAAGCACTCACAGATCGGGCGATAAGTCAAAGAAGGGGCTGCTGCTGCTACTCCTTCTCTCTTCTCACTCCCCACTAACTGCCGTTCCCGCTCCATCTCCCAATCCCGCTCCCAGCTTGACCAGATCCATCCCAGCCAGGCCATCCATCCGTCCATCCATCAACGCCAGGAGAGGGAACACGCGCTGACAATCAATGGCGACAAGCGAAGCTGCCTGAAACGGGTCCGGTTTTGGGTTGCTGGCAGGCCAGCTATTTCACACCTTCGCAGATGCAAGTGCACTAGCAGAAAAATTCTACAAGAATGTGGGTTAAAATATATACTTTTTAATGAAGATTTAGATCTGTTTGGGTTCAATATAGATGCAACTTTTAACAAATTGTTGCCTTTCCTAGGGTCTTGCCTTGAAAACCTTTTGCTAATTATTTGAAATATAATTAAGCAAAGTCTTTATTTCATTTCGAACTAAACTTGTTTAAGTTACACTATATTCTAACTAATTTGGGAAAGATCCGTGTTATCTTTAGAATTATTTTAAACTTTATTTATAGCATTTTTCTCTGTGCTTCCTCGAAGCTCTGGGATCTGGGATCTCTTGGCTCTTTGGCTTTTTGGCTTGGACTAGAGGCTTGGTGTAAAATGCCTGCATGATTGGCATTGCTTTTGTGCTCGTATCTTCGACGATGTCCGGTGTCCGTGCGTCCATCTGTCCGTGAGTCGTCGCCGGCTTATTGACAATGCGTCAGGCGTTTGCTCCGCCGGCGGTGGTCAGCTTTGATGACTCCAGTTAGCCAGGCCAAGCTCCGTCGCCGACTTCGACTACGAATCCGAGTCCAAGTCGGATGCATTGGGGAGAGAGATGGAGCTGGTCTAAAAACTAGTTGCGTTGACATACCAATTAACTTGACAAATACATAATTGGTAGCAAAAACAATTAAATGTCCGCTTTTTGCTGGCTGTCAGCTACCGCCTTTTGATCAAGAACTCCATGCGAGGCATGCCCCTAAACACACGACTCTGATCGACCATTTCGCTGTCAGCTTATGAGTCTCAGAAATTCATTTAAATTTATCTAGTTGTCAACGTTTTTTTCTTCGCTTTGGCTGCTATTTCTGTTGCTCCAAGATATTTGCACAATTTGCTCATAAAAAACAAATCAACGGAACAAAAGCAAAAAACCAGTGGGAGTCAGGATGCGGACGACATCGGGAGGAGGCGGTTTCTTTGGGGGTAGTCTTGGCCTGGCGACCCAGGGATCCGGAGATCGGAGATCGGGGCTCCGGAGAGGGACAAAACGGCAGCCGCTAACGAAGCGCCGCCAACGTCTCAGCGAAACTGTTGGCTGATTCTCCTGTGGGCAGCCCTCGCTGACTGTGAATACCCTTTTGGGGACAGAGGGCATTGCGCAAATATTATTATTTTTGTATATATATTTTTAAAATTTAATATATGTATTATTTTGAAGACTGTAGTTAACCTTTTAATGAGTTTTAAAATCTTAAAATTGGGAAAACTTAAAAAAAAGAACGTAGAAGGGAAGAAGTTAGGGAAGCTAGAAAAATACTCCTTAAGAAAATATTTATCTTATAACTATTTAACCCAATTATTTGTATTATTCGATAGTTGGGAATATGCTTGTAAGAGAAACTATGGTTAATATGTTAATATACGAGCATAATCATTATAAATTCCTCAACCTTCTAAAGCTATATCAAATGTACAAATTTATTTGGAAGATAAATATTTGATGATACCAAAATTATTTTAAAAAATCCTACAATCTGTATACACTAGAATCATAGTACTTTAATAAGTAGTACATTTTTCGCTTTTAAAGTAAGGACTTCTTTATCTGAAAGGGTATTTACTTATCACATATATCTGTTTGGACTTCTTCTGGCCTTTTTTTTTGGATCTTTGGCTCTTGGCTGTGGCTCTCTTTGGCAGGTGCAGTTTGCTGTTTGCAGTTTGCAGTTGGCTGTTTGCATTCGCTCCTCCGCCGTGGCCGCTGTGTTGTTGCTCATTAGTTTTTTCCCTGCTGCCACGGAGTCTACGTCTGTTACCATTTTGGGCTGGCTGGGAATCGGGCGCTGGATTAGCCAGGCAAAGGCAGCAGGTACGGCAAGGTAAGGTAAGGCAGGAAGGGGTAGCCGCCAAAAGGAAAATCGAAATGTTTGGCCGTGTGTGCAGTGTGGGAAAACTTTTATTTCAAGGTTCAAAAGACGCCCGCAGAGTGTGAAAAATGGCTAAAACAAAAAGCCAGAGTCAGAGCTGAAGCTGTGGCTGTAGTTGAAGTTAAGGCCAGAGAGGTATATATATTATATGGTGGCGATTTCCACTGCTGCGGCTGCCCCCACGGCGTATGCGCAATGCCATAAATCCAATGTGACTCGTCGGTGGCCCAAAACGTATTCCTCCGATCCGGAGTCAAAGTTGGTCAAATGATGTGGCCCAGAAAGCGAACGGTTCATGTGTGAAAATCGCTAGACACGGACACGGATACGCAGCCATGTTGTTTCATAATTATAAGTTAAATACGACAGTTTCATATAAAAATCAACTAGTAAATCAACGTAAGCGCGCCTGGCAATTAAGTGGCCAGAAACGTAACACACGCCGATGGTGGTGGTGGTGGTGTGGTGGCTCTTGGCGGTGGTGATTTCTGGTGGTGCTTGGCCAAGCACGTCGCCAAGTTGGGCCCGGGTTCGAGTTCGACATCGGAATCGGACTTGCAGAGCTCTCAGCTTGGCCCAAGCCAAGCCAAGCCGAGCCAAGACAAGCCGAGCCAAGCCAAGCCAAGCCAAGCTGGGCCAACTCAGCCAAGCGAACTGTCAATTATAACCAATCGCACACCAAGTGCACATTAAACCCTATCAACTGTTTTTGTAATTTATTGTTCGCTGGGGTTTTTTCTCTCCCCATCTCCCGGTCGCCACTGCCGCGTCTGCTTCTCATTTCTAAAGTTGCAACTTTTGCAGTCGCATTTGGTGCGAGATCCGCATTGCACATTGCACACAGAGCATGTGAACAGTGTGCTGAGGGTGGTGAATAAACATAGCTAAGTCTTTAATTAATAGTGAATATATGTACAGATTTATAGATTTTTTAGGGAGTTAATAAATGAAATATTTTGCTCTGTAGATAGACGAATATCTTGAATGTTTAAATGGACAAAATTAAATTTATATGTATTCTATTTCCATATATATCTTAATGGATAAGAGCTTTATTAAACCTTGCAATATTTTCATGGATATTTTTAAGTTTCTCAACATTTTAAATATTTATTTCTATTAGGGATTCATCCAATCTCCTTTCTATGTTAGGGCTTAAAGTTCCTCTTAGTTCTTCAATACTTTATATATTTTTTTATTGATGTTTCATCCACTTCTATATCAATTTTAAGAACTTAACGCTACACACCTTAAAGCTACTGATTAACAAACTAAAAGATTAATTTTCTAAGTAAATTAAATGTGGAATGAAGATAATTTTTGCAATAAATAGTTAAATACACAATAAACAATGAACCACTGTTCTCTTTATCTCTGGCGATGACTACTTCTCTTGGCCTGGTCTGGGGACGATCTGGCCTCATCATAATTATCGCTGACTGGGGCGGCACGTTCGACTACGCACACTCTCTGAGGGGGGGAACTATAGGGGAGGACCCTCCTTTTGGAGAGGGAATACTGGGGGTTACTGGCGAACTGCTCAACGTAAATCTAGCAAAGTCAAATGAGCAGTTTATGGCCACAGCGACGACGACCATTTGAAGACGCGCCAAAGGAGCACGAGATGGAGGAGCCTGTCTATATAGCATCGCATCGCAGCGGATCGCCGCGGATCGGATCGGATCTGCCGGGTGCCACTTGGGGGCAACATTCACTTTTTTTATTGCACCACTTTGGCAATAGGCACAAGTGTGATTTCAAATCTCTGGGTCGCCCCGGTGTTAGCTGGTTGTGTTGCCTGTAGCCTGTTGCCTGCTGCCTGTTTGCCTGTTTGCCCGTTGCCAAAGCCAAATTGGCAGAAATATGAAGTCAGCGTGTGCATTTCGGTAAAAGCGGTGATTATACACACACACATAGCCCACTATATTTCTGACCGTACAGGAGAATGGCCATTTGGGAGACGAGAAATATATGACAGCCGGAGAGTTGGCACATAATGCGCATTAGCATATGCCACTGTAGCATCCAGCCTCCTTCCCTCTTCCCCCTCTGTACTCACTGGCACTTCCCTTACCGGCATTCATCGCAAATGGGCCAAAAGAGCGGAAAAGGCAGCAGCACAAACAGAAACAGAAACAGAAACAGTACGAGGCTAAGACTAAGGCTACGACAGCGACTAGGAGTACCAGCACCAGAAACAGCACTGTGGGCTGACGTTGATGGCCAGTTCAATTAAATGCCATCAATTTTAATAACGCGCCTGGCTGGCCTAACGGAGTACGGACGCCGACCCGGGGCACACTCTTGGCCCGACTCCCTCGAAAACTACAGGTGTAACTCTGCAGAGTAAACCCACCTTTTATTGGCAGTTTGTGGTTCAAGTTTTTTTGTTGAGACGTGTGGAAGTTTTGTCATAAATAAATTGAGGATTGTAAACATCCTTAAGAGGAATTTAAATTTTATAATTTAAGAGGTATCTGTTAAAAATGTTGTTAGGAAATATTTTATACCAATGATTAAATAAAGGTTTTGCATCTAGAGAAGTAAGCGATGATGAAGTAATTATTCATAAGCTTCCGCCAACTCCTCTGGATTTGTTTCTTTAATTAAAAATATATATTAAATGTATTATTTAGTTGCTTTTACAGCACTTCTATTATAATACTTCTATTCTATTTTATAGTAAGAAGTAAGCGATGAAGAAGTAATTATTCAAAAGCTTCCAACAACTCTGCATTTGTTTCTTCAATTAAAAATATATATTAAATATATTATATGTAGTTGCTTTTATAGTACTTTTATTCTCATATTTCTATATTATATTTTAAAGTACTTCTTTTGAAGCCCCACAAATTAACGTTAGTCAAGTTACCCTGTAAGCCTTGTGGAACCGTCCGTCTGCTACCTTGGGCACTATATAACCCGGTGCTGGTGAAACAAAACGCTCGCTGGCATGGAAATTACAAATGCATCAGGCCAGGGCCCAAAAACTTACATGTGTGTAGACAGTCGCAGTCGCAAACGCACTTGAGGCACTTGAGGCTAAGAAACCAGTGGACCAGTGGACCCCATTCTCTTCCTCAACTTGGTCGGTCGGTCGGTCGGTCAGTTTGGGCCAGGCTTGGATGGTGTGGCGGACTGGCCGCCATGTGGCCCTCGGTCATGTGGAGTTTGCAGGCTTGACAAAGCACTTAAGCCCGGGTCACTTGTTCACTGCACTCCTTTCGCCCCTTTTGGCCATTGTTTCGGGGCCCTGACAAACGAGATGTTGTTGGCCGGGCTAAGAAGAGTGAAAATTGAATGGTGCTAAGCAGGCAAAAAGCAAAAGAAAAAAAAGCAAAGCTTGGGGGCAACCAGAATAAAAGATAAATATCTTTTGAATTAGAATACAGGGTTTCATTTGCCTAACTTTGAGGCACTATCTTTAAGAGATTACAAAACCAAGACTTGCAATTTGTAATATTTACGACTTTCCAAACCCTTTCTTAGGAGTAATAATTTATTTAATTATTCTCATTTATTTATTTATGTTTCTTTATTCTCCAAAATCTCTATCGATCAATCAAAATAATAATGTACATATGTAAAGTGAGAAAGATAATTTTATTTTCCATTGAAAATTAATTTAATTTTATTACAGTTTGTCCTAAGAAATTGGTGGCGCTAATTGTTTTATGTGAATATCTTTTAATTTCAAATTCAAACAATTAATTTATCCAATTAACTTTTAACTTTACAACTTAATTAAACAATTAGAAAAACAGCGGAAAAGGTCTAGTGATAGAAAACATTTTCTGTTAGCAATTTTAGTAGTTAATTAAAATTAATGGTAGGTATGTATGTATAAAATAAGAAGAGAAGAATCTTTGCGAAGCTGAATTTTGTATTCCCTTACAGTTGGCAATTGGTTCATGAATTTCAATTGAAAATCAATAATATTTAAGCCAAAAGAGCTGGAATTTCAATTCAGGAAATTTCTGTGTTAGGTTTTATTAGGTTTACAAATATGCATACTGCATTTCAAATTTAAGAGATTAACATTTTTGACAATTTTAACAATTTTGAAAAACATTTCTGTGACATAGAAAGATTGACTCCCCTTTTGATGATGTTGAATGATTTTTATGGTCAGAGAAGACTCCTTCACTGCTTGATAAACTTTTTGACCTACATTTTAGTTTAAAAAAACATAAATAAAAACCCCTAGGATAATCCATGTAATAAAGAATGCAAAGAGCTACTGTCCCCTTAATCCGTTTAAGAAAAAAAGTAAACAGATTCTTGACCCAACACAAGTGGAGTGGCAAACTTGAGCAGACTTCACAGCGCTTTTTGTTTGCACTGCGGAGCACCCTTCAACCTGGTGGCACCTCGCGGGGCAGTGGGGGGGTTAAGAGTGGCAACTGCAGCAGCTGCTGCAGTTTTTGCTGGCAATTGATGTTGATGTCGCGGGCGCCAAAATCGACACACTTGTCCCAGCCGAAACTGCAACTGCAACTGGCAGCCGAAAGTGGCAGTCGTCGTCTGGAGCACCGAGTACAGGTTAAATGGATCACGACTGCACGGATTCGCTGTCCGTCTGAATCTGAATCTCACTCTGGCTCTAAGTCGGCGTCCAAGTCCACATCCCCATCCACATCCACATCCACATCCACATCACAAGGCTCTCCTCTGTCCGCTGGTCTGGGCCGTCCGACGGCCATAAAATACGCGACATGCAAACGTTTTTGATGCAATGAGGCGGCCGAACGAAATTAGGAAATTGTGTAAAGACTCTCAACCGACAAGCCAATATCTTTCCGCCTTCCCCTTAGACTCCCCTTGGTCTTTATTTGCCATACCCTGCCAGAAGGATTTAATCCTGTATTTGAGAGACATATCTTTTAATAAGCCTGTGTTTTAAGGAAATTAAAAATATATTTCTTATACATATATGATAAATGTGATGTGACAGAAATTGTTGTTAAGTTCTTATTCCCAAGACCAAAATCGTGTTATACAACTTAAAATTCTCTATTTATATTCAAGGTAAAATGAACATATATTGCCGAATAACAATTCTGATGTTCTGTTAATATTGTAGATATTTTTAAAGACGCAGTCCTTGCAGATTGTTTCTCCAAATTACCAGAATTTACTACAAAAAATCAATCACAGCTAGAGTATTCCACCGTTCGTCTATTTCCTTAGCCTGATTGGCTTGTTTCTGGCTGGTAGCTTCGATCAGTTAGCGGTTCATTTACGAGTCTCATTAGGCATTGCCGGCCATAAAGTCGGCTCCGCCATTTTGGCCATTTTGTGTCCGAGTATTTTGTGCATTTTGTTAACCGAATCTTAAATGGTTTTCTTTTTAATCTTGCAGCAAGCACCTCGCACGGCAGCAGCAGCAGTGGCAGCGGCAGTGGCAGCTGCAAATCCTCGCCAGCGACCAAGGCGCTTGGACACAATCATGGCTATAGTAATGGCAAGCAAGGCGGTTCATCAGCGGGCTTTGGAGCGGGCTCCTCCGCAAGCGCCGCCTCGCTGGGGGCCTTTGCCAGGCTGCCCCATCACCAGCAGGCCACCCACCAGCAGCAGCAGCAGCAGCAACAGCTTTATGCCTCCGGCGTGTCCAAGTTGCCATTCTCGCCGTTCTTTGCGGCCTCGCCATTCTTCTTCACCTACCGAAGGATCAGTGGCAAGCAGGAGGATAACAATAACAGCTGCAGCTACAACAATGGCAGCAGCAGCAGCGCAGGATCGGGAGCGGGAGCGGGAGGCGGATCCGGAGCAGGTGCTGGGGCCAGCACCATGCAGGACTACGATCGCAAGTTCTCGCTGCTGAGCCTGTTCAAGAATCCCTACAAGTTCGGCGATACGCAGACTTCGCGGAAAACCTCCCCCACCGGGGGTGGGGCATCCGCCAAGTCCCTGACCGGCGTCGCCTCCTCCTCCTCCTCGGCCAGCTGGAAGAGCTACGCGGGATCGGGCTCTCCGCATGCCGCCCTCAATCCCGCCTTCGGTGGCATGGCCCTGGGCGCCACGCGAAAGGACAGCAGCAGCTTCAGCGGGATTAACTTTGGCGGAGGTGCCTCCGCCTTTGGGCGCTCCTCCTCCTGCTCCGATTCGGCGGCCAACGGCGGCTACAATGATCTCTCCAAGAACCGCAAGGTACACAAGTGTGACACCGAGGGCTGCGACAAGGTGTACACGAAGAGTTCGCACCTCAAGGCGCACAAGCGGACGCACACAGGTGAGTGCCAAGTGGGGGGGGGATTTTTAATTAAGAATACTCTGTGATTGGTATTTGGATGCCTTGTTAAGCGAACCCTGAACCGCCTCTCACCACTTGTATCTACCTGGCATTTATCCGCAGGTGAGAAGCCGTACGTGTGCACGTGGGAGGGCTGCATCTGGCGCTTCGCCCGCTCCGACGAGCTGACCCGCCACTACCGGAAGCACACGGGCGTGAAGCCGTTCCGCTGCCAGCTGTGCACGCGCAGCTTCAGCCGCTCGGACCACCTGTCGCTGCACATGCGCCGCCACTGAGGATCGGATCCGGGAATCTGGAACGGGAACTGCCAACCCGGCCATACATATGTACACTCCACTCCACACACACACATCCGGGGACACAATACTCATCCGAGGAGCCACTCGCCTCTATTTATACGCACCCGAATCACTTCCATCGATCATATTTAACGCGACCAGATATGTACATTCCATATCGCTTAAGTAGCTCAATTTCTAATGGTAAGCGGGCTCAAAGCCCAACTTGTAGTTGTAGTTATAGCCTTAGTTCTGGGCCGCGAAAGATTTGTAAAATTTTGCACCTTCTGGGTGGGCCCAGAGAGACAATTGCCTTCAGAAGCCAAGTTAACAAAGTGGATTTTTAAATACTACTACTTTTAGAAATATCTACGTAGTTAAATATACATTACCATAGCGGATATTTTGGATTGGTGCTAGCAACTTGCGTGTACATAGATCTAGATGAACATTTACAGCCCTAGTTGGTTAAGTGGAAAATTTAACTAATTTTAGATGAAATTTTTTATTGGTTGTTAAGTAGAAAATTGTAAACAAAAGAGGCAAAAACATGAAAAAATGGAAGAGCAATATTTATATATATATATCTATGTATTTATATGTAGAACTTCTCTCATCTATAGGCTATTTTATACATTTTGTACTATACGCAAATGATGTGACAGTTTGGTTAACTGGGCGATTTTGGCCCAGAGAAGTTGAGCAGGGGAAGGCCTAAAAAGCAGGCCTATAAATAAGTCTTGAATAAACTTAAACCTAAAGAGAAGAGCAAGAATTTTACAAGTAATATCGATAAAAACAGATATTTTTATATTTATAAATACAAATGTTGTGCCTTAATGCCTATAGAAAATGTATATTTCACGAACAAGCTCAGAAAACTCACTTACAGCTCCGTAACGCACTGTACGCCCCCTGCCCAGCCCCATTGGCCATTTGCCTCAAACCAACTGTCATCATAGATTTTAGCACACACACACAGACACAAAAGCAAAACAAATTGTATTATTTTTTGAGAAATAAAAGAAAAGCGAATACTTTTTTGTACCATAAGCGTAGAAGCCTTGGCCGTGCTCATTACGCGTTCCCTGGCCAAAAGCCGCCTGGCCATTTTCATTTGAATGAAAAATCAATTGGCGCACAATGGGGGCTGCGGCTGCTGTTAACCCACAACTGCCCCTGGGTCGGGATATAGTCCCCATCCGCCGCCGCCGCCGCCTGCCTGTTCGGAAATGTGTGGCAAGTTGTCAGCCGACTTTTGTGGCAAGGCACAAGGCACACACAAGAGGCACGCACTCACAATTGTCCAGGGGAGCATTGTCGTCGTTTGTCGATTTGCAACCTGGCAACCTGGCAACTTGGCAACTGGCAACGGGCAACTGCGCGTTGTTTGCAATAATAAAGATGACAAATTTCTCGTCATTTGTAATTTCAATGCGAAAAGCCGGAGCTGGGAGCAATGGAGCTGTGGAGCTCCGAGCTTGGAACTGCCTTGGATCGGGACTGGATCATGGGGCCCGGGAGCCGGGCTAATACGCATAACTGGTTGCGACTGCGGATTCGATTGGATGACACCTGCAGCGGAAATCAGTGCATGAATAACGCTCTCGGTCATTAAGGCACAATTGTGAAATATTACGCATACGCCATGGCAATTTATTGGTAAATTAATAACCGAATACGAGCCAATGCCGACAGTAGCGACTACTGCTATTGCCGTCACCGCGTTTAGCATAAAGGTTAGACAAATATAACAGACCGGTTTTTTGGGTTAATTAATATGCCTTGGGTCAGGTCAATAGTGTGGCTTCGGCACGCTGCGATCTGGGGAGGATGGTGGATGCCAGTGGCTGCCTGGCGGACTGGGGAGGTCAGGTTTAATGACCCAAACGCATATGCAAATGAGTAAAAGTAAATAAAGTGAGAAGGTGCCTTAATTAACACTGATCGACGCTGAATATGCCCTGCAGCCAGAGTTGGTCAATTCCGAGAGGCAAGGGCTAATCGAAAAGTAAAAATTTGGGGAATTACATGGGAACTAGGGAAACTTTCAACAGAGATTATTTGAAGTTTACCAAGAAAAGAGGTAAGTAATGCTGACAATATATTCACTTATCTAAACAATATTCAATAAAATGAACAAATGCATTCATAAATCATATTAATTTTGCAATTCAATTATTTAAAACTGCATTGAACATAAAATAAGTGGCTTTATACTGCCATATTTTCCCCATTAAATTGGTAATTGATAAAACTGGCTATCTTAAAGATTTTGTGCCATAAACGTTGCCAATAGTTTACGACTCATGATTCCTGATTTCATTATATCGCACATACCCCAAAGCCACCCAGTGGACAAATATCAACTGAATACATTTAGATAAGCTATGAAATCACAGCCGCTGCTCATTAAAAACCAATAAAGTCGCCTTGCGATGCAGCCAGTAAATGCTGTCCATCAATGAGACTCTCCAGGTGATCGGCGGAGGAGGAGGAGGAGACAGAGGCGGAGGAGGATTAAGCGGACGGGCTGCTCTGGGAGCGGTAACTATGTGTGGCTCCGGCTGTCGGCAGCTGTCCATCAGACAAAAAGCGCTCCAATAACCAAATCGACCGGCCAGCAATTGAAGGAGTCTCGAAAGCTGTTGGTTTTCAGTTTCGGTCTGACTTTGGCCAAGCAGAGAAAAAAATTGTATTAGTTAAATAAAGATGAAAAATGTATGAAATATATTATTTATTGGATATTAAATACTTAATTAAAAGCAGAATTTAATTTATTTCTGTTAAAATATAAAAGTATATGGCTTATTATTATTTATGAAGAAGAAACAATGCATTAATGGTTACTTCTTATATTTGTTTTTAAAACATTTATATTTTAAAACTATTTCGTAGCCATTATTTGCTCAAGTAATAAATTTTTAGAGCTAAATTAAAACGTAACATATTATTCAGTATATTTCAAATAAATAGTGTAAGCTTAAACAAATTTGTTTGTGTGTGCACATGGCCATCGACATCCATTTTTAATTTATTGTTATGCCTTTCTGCTGCCTTTTGGCTGCTGCAGTTGCAGTTGCAGAAGGAGCTGGATGTGGCAGTGGATGTGCTGAGATCGGGGTTTTATGGAGTTTTTGGAGCTGCTGGTCGCCAGGTCATGTGCAATTTATGAAACGGCTTTGCATTGGCCGCGGCCTGATTTTTGAGACACATTTGGATGACTGTCGCAACGGCGGCAACGGCGGCAACGACGGCAACTGCGGGCTGCTGCCGCTGAGGTTGCCGCTTCTGTCCGTTTGATTTGTGATCGATTGTGTGTCGTTAGTTTGCGACATGGGGCATGAAATCTTTGACACCTAACGGTAAACGAACGGGCCGCAAGACCTCGGAGATCACAGCAGTGGGTGCCCCCCCCTCGTCTTCTGGAAGCCCCTCTGGAGACGGAGTCGGCATTAAATTGGAACGATGATGCCGGGGCAGCGCAGTTGTCAGTTGGCCAAAGTGTTTGGCAGTTTTGCCATTTATTTTACAGGTGAGTGAGCATAATGGACAGTTGCCGTCGCAGTTGCAACGTTGCTGCCACGTTGCCTCGCCGCTCGCCGCTCCTGAGGTACATGCTGTGCGCTTGGCTCAATTAAAAATGGAATCGTCCGGAGGAGGTCGCCTCATTTGACAATTGCCGGGTCCCAAATACAGGCAAGCCGCCTGTCTTCGCTCTCACCCCTTTTGCCCCGGCCCCGGCCCAGCCCGGCCATGTTTAATTTTGTTAAGCAAAAATGCTGGAAATTAAAATTCCCATCACACCATAAAACCCATAAATCATCTTTTATCTAAGCGAGTCTATCGGCGCATGTGAGCGCGCGCCAACCTCGGTTCGGGTTCGTGGTTCGCGTTTGGTGGAGCCAAGAAAAGCAACAAAAAATCATAAGGAAAGAGCTGGAGGAGATGCTGCCTGGACGCCTGGATTGGGAACCTGCTCCGGCCTCTCCTGCCTTAATGAGAATTTAATATTTTTCAATAAAAATTTGTAAAAGGCGCGTTAGCTGCTTGTCCGGAGTCGGCGACGGAGTCGTAGTCATAGTCGGAGTCGGGACTCCTCTCACCGGAGTGGGAGGAGGCGGTGCACATTTGCCATGTGTGTCTTGGCTATTAACGCACTTTTGTTTCTGGCCAACGGGCATTGGCCATGGCCCGGCTGGCTGCTTGGATCGTGGGGCTGCTGGAACGGGCAGTGGCGTCGCCAGATCAAAGGGGGCACAGGTGGCTCCAAACTACTTTTATTAGGCTGTTTGAATGTTGTTCTAATTGGGGTTATTTACATTTATTATTTATTTTATTTGTAGAGAAAGGGGTTTGTAATTAATAAAATAGACAGGCCAAGAACTGTTTGTATTTTATTTTTATTTATTTATTTTTCTTTACCTGATGTTAGTTTGATTTATGATTAGACAGGAAAGAAATCTATCTTTGGGATGCCTAAGTTTCTATACCCTCGTTTATACGTTTGCCAAAAATGCATTAATTTTATTTTGGAAAGCTTTCCTGTGCTAGTTTTTAATAGCTTTAAAAATCTGCTAAGTGAACTAAATTTTTTTTT
Source organism: Drosophila nikananu (assembly GCA_008042635.1). Classification (NCBI taxonomy): domain Eukaryota; kingdom Metazoa; phylum Arthropoda; class Insecta; order Diptera; family Drosophilidae; genus Drosophila; species Drosophila nikananu. Next base: position 18,407 of record VNJV01019819.1, on the reverse strand, counting down.
ATTAAAATTTTTTATCAATATTTGACAATTTTAATGATGTAACTCCTTATAAAATTTTCAAAAAAATTACTACATTTTTTTTTTTGCCGGACAAAGCTAAATGAACTCGGCTTTTGATGCTGATCAAAAATATATATGATTTATAGGATGGAAAATTACTCCTTCACTACTTTGCAAGCTTCTAAATAAAATTACAATACCTTTTATAATAATAATGACATACAAAATAAAGCTCTTATTAAATAAATGAAATGTGTTTACTTCCTAGAGGTGTATAGATCTTTAAAGTAACAATTAAAATTGTACCAAAATTATATAAATCTCTCTTGTTGACTGCTATTTCACTTGGGTTTAACCCTTTTTATTTCCCCAACGCCCTGTCCCTGTTCAATACCTTGTTTCCCCTCTGTTTGTTTTGCTTATTGCGTGGACTTGACTCTGGTGGCTTTTGTTTTTTGTATCCTTGCCCCAGACAAGGCCCAGATTGTGTCGCAGATCCTAGATCTACGCTGTGTGAACCTCTTGCCGGGCATCGCCAGTACTGGGCCCTAGGGCGCACATTGCATACGAAATTGGCGAGTGATGTTTGTGGTTCGAGTAACTGGTAAAAACCTGCAGAAAGGGGAGAACCTCGGCGGCTGCGGGGGACTCGGCCAAGAGTGTCAATTGTCAGTTCGGTCGGTGGCCGTCGCCGTTTAGCCGTCGTCTTGGCTGGGTCGAGTGGCAGAGCTGGGCCTGGTCAGCAAGTGGGCCTAGAAAACCCAGCCCATCGTTGGCGGCGCGTGCAGACGGTGGGCCTGTTTTAATATGCCAACAATGACAATCAACTGTCACCTCTGGTGCGCCATGTGTCTAGACTCCGTGGCTGCAGCGGCGACGGCGACCGCGGGCCAAAAGAAATTGCATGCGGCCCGAGCGATGATTGCAACTGCAACATCTAGGTACCTGCAGCAACAACAAATAAATATGTCATTTGGCTCATTATAAAGATAGCAAAAGTCTCTCTCTCTCTCGAAAGACCAAGAACTAAGCTTGCCACTAGCAACGTGCTACGTCCGACGTGCGGCGAGCAGCGTTCAGCATGCCCCCAGAGCTGCTGCTGCGTTGCCCCTGATGCTGCGTCACATTTAAACGTTTAATGATAATTTATGAATGTTGTTGTTTTTTATTGCAACAACAATGCCGTAAACCAATAAATCTTAAGGATCACATAAATCTTGGCGCTAACTGAGACGGCGACTGCAGCGCCAGCAGCCGCGGTAGCCGCAACTCCAACTCCAGCCGGCAACGTCCGCAAAACAGAGCAACTTCCCCACTCACTCACAACTTGCCACAAGTCGACTCAAGATCCAAGATCCTAACAAGATCCATTGACCAATTGGCCAAAGCTTATGGTGGTAATACCCTAAGAACCAAAACGCACTGGCAATTAGCAAGGTATTCGTATTCAGGAAGTAAAAAATCCAGAGCGGAGGTGCGGTTCCTGCCGCAAGCCAAAAGGTGCAGGATATCTTACCTGGTAATTTCAAATAAACAGGTGCAAATGCTTAAAGGGTAAGGCAAGAAATTCAGTTAGCTTGGGGTGATCATATACTGGAAATTATAGGGCAAGAGGATATGGTAAAATATGATTAAGTTAGCTGCGAAAGTCTTGTTACGACTACGTATATGGCAAGGCAGGTTGAAGTCGTAAAATCTTAATGAAAACAGTTTTAAAGAAAAGTGTTTTATGAGCTGATAAAGGGTAGAACATATTGTTAAATAATTACCAAGAATGAAAAGTGGGTAGGTTTTAATACATTACTTAGAATCTCAAATACTTTATTTAAAAACTACAAAAGCTAGCAATTGATGTACAAAATTAAATGCAAGGAAATTTATAGGTAAACAAGTTTTTTATAAGCTGAATTAATGGAATATTTGAGATAAAAACTAAAAGAAATATAGTTGAAAATATACAAAATAAAAGATTTCTCTGAATTAACTCTTAGAATGTATGAAAAAATGAACGAATCTTGAATACAGCTAAGTTTTTGCGGTTTTAACATAGAAAAATTTCAATTCACGTAAATCTACTCTACTTTATTTACTTGTATATAATATATATCAGTTTAAAACCATGTTATTCTAATCAATCGATACATTTCCTTGAAAATAGTTATCATTTTTCATTACTACAAACTAGCAAACAAAATTCAATTAAGGCCGTTTAACTGTATTTTATTAACAGCTATCGATCTACCCAATAACCCCAGAATTCCCTGGCAATGCTCTCAGCCACATCGGGGATCCAAGTTACCCCGCGATCTTTAAAGGATATAAACAATAATTTGGTTCACTTGATCAAACGGCGGGAGTTGCTACTGACAGCTGCAAAACCTTGACGTTCGCCCGGTGGTGCGTGATTTGAGCGGTGCGATGTGGTTGCGGTTGTGGTGGTGCTCTCCTGCGGTGCCTGGCTTTGTGGTCTTCTAATGTGTTAATAGGAATCGAAGCGTCCGTTGATTCCGCAACTGCGACTGCGACTGCGACGACGACGACTCTGGGGGAGATTGCTCAATTGTTTTTGCTTTTTAGAAAGGCCTCTCTGGTGTAGGCTAATTTTTTGCTTTACTCGTATTGGATTTAATTTAATTTTTGTGCTTTTCATGCTTCGTTAACATATTTTGCTTATAAGGATTTCCCGCGAGCAGCAAAAAGAAATCACAACTGATCAGTGAACATGCCGCCGCCAGGCTGCTGCTGCTGCGGCAGCGGCTTCATTGTTGCTGCAGGTGCATGTTGCCTCAACAATGCCATAAATTGTGACATTGGCTTTTTTTCTGCACTCTCCCTCTCTCTCTCTCTCTATCTATCTAGCTGGATATCTAGATATATAGCATATATCCCCGGCCTCCCCCAGCCACAACGCAAGAGCAAAAACTTAAGCCTGGCTAATTCTTTTTTGTAGACCGCAGGCCGCAGCAAGGGGCAAGCAAAAAAACGCTTAGAACGAGTTTTGGCATTTACGACTCACTCACTCTGGTAGATATGCACCACCCCCTTCTGCTGGGGGCCACTGGGCTCTCTTAGGAGCTGCCACTGCCACCGCCGCGTTTTTGTTTTTCCTTCTTTTTTTGTTGTGCCCCATTCCGTTCTGTTCTTGTCGTTGTCGCTTGCCGCTTGCCGCATTATGTTGCTGCTTAATTGGTTATAAATTAATTAAACGTCGATTAATAATCCGGCTTCTTGTCAGTTAAAGCCGCCGTCGTCGTCGTCGCCGTGGCCGTTGCTGGTAACTTATAGGTTCTGGGCTTGGGAACAAGAACGCTGCAGTGGTAAGAGCAGAACACTGCAAGAAGTCATGAATAAAGTAATCAGAATAATTTACTAACAGGTAAACTAGGTATTAATAATTGAAAAATGGTTGGGTTTGACTGCTTTAATTGTTTGTTTTTTATTTATATTATTATTTATATTGAAGTCAAGTTAAGATGGCATATGAAGTCTCTGAAATCGTTAGAAATGAAAAATTATAATAGTTTATAAAGAAATGTTTTATTGATCACTTTTAAGCTTAAAGTTAATATTATTGCTATGCTAGTAATATACAGATATTAATAACAGTCTTATTCAAATAACAATAAGATTGATGATGCCTAATTTTGACATTCAACAAGTATATATATAAACTATTCTAGTTTTCTTAATAGGTTTCATTCAACATATTATAAATACTATAAAGAATTTAATTGTCCTGCCTAGGTTGGTATTTTCTGTATAAAATATATTCAATGCTAAATTTTGTTGTTATGCTAATATATTTTATACATATATTATAAGATAAGTATATAAGTAAAGTTTCTAAATTTAATAGGTAACAATTAAAGGGTTTAAAATGCAATAATTAAACAAGTTTGTATATAAAGTATTTCAGTTTTCTTAATAGGGTTGATAAATATTTATATAAAGTATTATATTCTTCTCTATAGATTTCTACGTTTTTTACATAATTTATGAATGCTTCATTTTCTTGCTGTGCATCCACAACAATAACCATGGGCAGTGGCCAGGTCCCGTCTTAAGTCTTACCAACTCGCACACACACTCGCTCGTGATGAGTTGGCAATAATGAACTTGTTGTTGTCGCCGGCTTGAACTTTGTGTAGAAGCCAGAACAGCAGCAACATCAACAACAGCAGCAGCAGCAGCAGCAACATCCAGCACAGCAGCAGCAACAAGAACTCATTAATGGGACTAGACACCGCCGGCCGAGTTGGAGTATCGATGACCATTTGGGCGTTTGGGTTCAGCAACAACTGCTGTCAGCGGCAGCCGCTTGTCAACGGTGCCACAGAAAGGTTACGGGTTAACAGAAATATAAGAATTTCCAGCTACCAATTCGATAATTGGAAATACTTACACAAATGTTTGCTGCGAGCGCGCGAACAAATTAAAATAAATTAATTATTCAGTGAAAACTCAAACACGAACATGGGCTGCCGGACTGCACTAATAAATGAATTGTAAATGAGTCGTGAAAGGAACTAGGGCATATGATGATGATGATGATGATGATGAAATGGAATGAATGATGCATTTATTTATGAAACAATTTGTTGAGAATCTTGTCGAATTAATTGAATAGGCAATTTGTATTTCCAGAGGGAGAGAGGACTTAAGAGAATATTAGAGAATTGCGTGCGGGATAGATGGGTGTAACTAAGCTATTTGCCTGAGCGAAATCATTATATTTTATTGCCAAGGAGTTAAGCCAGTAAGTAACTCGTTATGGCAAATAAAATGTATATACCTTGATTGAGTAAAGATGCGTGACGCATAATGGGCTTAGAGTCTTTATATCGTTACTCTTTATTACCCTTTTACTCTCACTTTGTTATATGCTGTCTATCAATCATCTTCACTTGTTTAAATTATTTATTATACCTCCGAAGGTAATTTAATGCATTTTTTTTTTAATTAATTGAGTTATTCAACTGAAAACATTTTAGGAATAATGTTCAGGGAATAATTGGAGTTTATCAACAATTTTCTGTAAATTTTCCTTCGCTATTTTTAGATAAACTTTTTGTTTAAATTTAACAATTAAATTAAATGTATAAACCTTTAAAGGTATTTTTATCATTTTTCTTGTTAAATTAATTGAGTTATTCAAATGGTAAAATCAATAAATAATTTTCAGGCAGTAGTTGGAACTTTTAAATGAATTTCTGTACCTTTTCCTCTGGCAGTTCCTCTGCCCCATATCCACGCACCTGCTCTTTGACTCTCACTATCTTTTTTTTTGTGGCTTCCCAAATTGCTTTAAACTTTTCCTTCATAAACTTTACATTCCCTTCTGTTCTGACACTGACCCACAGCACGGCACACCATCACCAGGCCCATCATCCATCGCCAGCATCCCATTCAAACAGCCACCTGAGGCACCTGAGGCGAGTGTACACTCTAATCTGACAGGTATTTGATTTGATTTACCAAATAGAGAGGGACGGCGAGAGGCCGTGCTAGAGGGAGAGAGAATGCAAATATTTACACCCTATTTGTGGCGAGTATCTGTGTATTTGTAGTTCATTCCGGCACTCCACGACCACAGCCAGAGCCGCAGTCGGAGCCACTCGAGGCGACATCCAAGTGATGCCTTTTGTTGATCGAGTGCTTGCTACGCACTTCACTCTCTCTCTCTCGCTCGCTCTCGCTCCCACTGCCGCTGGACCGGCTAGCGGCGTCCCCCTCGCACAACGGTGAACTGCTACAGATCATCTTTGTGTTCCAATGCTACTTTAACGCTCACGAACCGTCCCTCCTTTTATTTTGGATATGTTTTTCTATTTTTTGTTTATCGGGGTTTCTGTTTTTTCGGCTATTTGCTGGGCAGTGGCGATTAAATCAGGGTCCAGCCCCAAAGAAGGCCACCGAAGATATTTACACGGTGAGAAAATAATGAAAATGGAGTAAGATTTAAATATAATTAAAAACCATATATTATTTTTGATAGGATATATCTGGGATCCTTAAAAAAAGCTACTTTAAATATTCTTGAAGCTGAGCTAAGTTTAGAACAGTTCTGCCTTAAGTTATAATTATTTAACTAAGCTAAGGAGCTTTACTTATTATTTAATTAATTATTCGAAAGCCTTTCGCTTTCTTTTGAGATATTCCTTGATAGATATATTCTCTTATAGAAGTAGTTTATATTGTTTTTTATTTTTAATTCAAATTTCAACATTTTTCTCCCTGCATGCATCTCCAACTCCACCTCCCTGTCTTGAGGAGTATCTTTTGTGTGGGCAAGTGAAGTGCCGAATGGCCGAATGCTCTTCAAGCGCTCATTGTTGGCCCATAGACGGGGTCGCGTAATGATCCAGAAAGCGTCGCGGCAAAAGCATCTTTCTCACGTTTAGCGCCTGGGCCTAGGCAATGGCCAAAAAGCCATTCCCGGCCAGGCTAACAAGTGCCGTGGCCATTCGACACACACAGTCTCGAAACACACGAGCTGTAAAACGTCAAAATATACGAGCACAGAGCGATTTAAACTGTCAACGCTGCCGTAAACATTGTCAGTTGGTAGCTGTGCAGGGTCCAAGAGGGGGGTTAAAGGGGGCCCCTGGCCAAAACTGGAACCATGGAGCGCTCGACTTGGCTACTTGTTGCCTCAAATTTGCTTATGAGCGAAGTGCAGGCGAACTCCACTCTAGTCCACTCGAAGCCAGGCCACTCCATGGCACTGCAGCTCCCAGCTTCCAGCTCCAAACACTGGTCTAATGTGGCTCGTAAATCCTGGCCGAAAACGGCTGCTAGCCTCGTTTTAGTTTCGGCTTGGCCTGATGGATGTTGTGATGCGGACGGGGCGGCACTTGGCCAGATTTACGCCCCGCAATTAACGTTCTAATCGCCTCAATTTGTTTGCAGCGGCGGCAGTGCGGGGAAAGCGGGTAGATAATCAGGCCCAAACAACCTACAAGTCAATTGAGAGTGTCAACCTGGTGATACGGTAAAGGGGGCTGGTGAAATCCAACAATTAATTTCGGCTTGTGCATAAAATTAGTACAATAATCTCTTTAACTCGGACTGTAGGATGGCCATGTGTTTTATTGCCAGATAAGGAGCTTAGGTTACAGTTATTTAAAAGTATATAATATAAATGAATGGAAAGGAGTGGGATAAATTCAGTCTTTGAGTAATTAAATACCTCGCTGTCAGTTGTCAAAAGGCATTGCATTAATTTATAGAGAAGCTTCTTAGAAGTTCCTGACTTAATTTAAACAAATTCTATTTAGAAGACAACGCTGTTTTTTTGGCAAATAATCAGTATACTCTAATTATTCTAAAGTACAGGGTACCCAGAAATATACATATATTGAAGCCCCATACAGATTAATGACTTACTAATCGCACTGAATCCCCTGAAAACACAGCTTTGCTCACTATTAACTCAGCCATGGCCGCACTAATATCAAATTCCGCTCTGCTTCTAATAACATTTGTAATTACAATATTCGGTGTAAGTAATTAGCTAGAATGTTGAAACATTTGTTCTAAAATTTAATACAGGTTTCGTGTGACTTTGAATTCACCAACATTAATTGTACTTCGCTCGACACAACCAAACTGGACATTGCAGCATGCTTCCTGAAATCTGTGAACAGGACATACAAATACCTTAGCTTCCGGACAAAGTTGCACCAGTTTCCAGTCACTGATGTTACGGTAGGTTATCCTCTCGACTTCACTTCTTCTTTAATACCCTTTTTTTTAATAGGTTTCGGTTCAGGTTCTTAAGAGACTTAATGGCTATAAACCGTTTCTTTTCAACTTCACCGCCGACGGTTGTAAGTTCCTCAAGGGTCGCAGGAATCAGATGACGCAATTCTTCTTCAATCTATTTGCTCCCTACTCAAATATAAACCATTCATGCCCGTTTAATGTAAGGTTTGCAGGAATTAAAAGGATGAAAAGTAACATTTTATATTTACAGCACGATGTATATGTGGAAAAACTGCCCATAAGCTATATCAATAACATACTAACCAATGTTCTGCCCTTCCCCGAAGGCGTTTACTGTGTGCACAGTGTTTATTCTAATTTTAAAATACCAATATTTGATCTTAAAGTATATGTTCGCGTTTATTAAGACTCTCAAATATTTTCGTGCTTATTAAGAGTCTTAAATAAAAGCAAACTATTTAAAAAAAAAACGTACTCTAAACTTGCTTAAAGGCTTACCCATTCGCATGTTTTTTTCACAAGTGAATTTAATTTACAGTCGCTCTATTTTTACTAATCACTCAATATAATCACCAAAAATGTTTTAAACATTAAACATCACTTTACATTGTTCAAAAACAATTGAGCCATGGCAGTGTTCAGATCAACACTGGCGATGCTCCTAACAATATTTTTAACCATATTTACTGCAGTCAACGTGAGTTACTACATAAATTAGGTCAGAAATAATTATATTTAATATAAATTTTTTGCTACAGGTCCTTTGCAGTTTCGAATTTACAAACTTCAAATGTACAACCTTTGACAAAAACCAATTGGAAATTGATGAATGCTTCCTGAAGTCTGTGAACACATCATACAAATACTTAAACTTCAGGACAAAAATACACGCTTTTCCAGTCACGAATGTGACAGGATGCAGTGCATCAATTTCTTTGAATTAAATGTCCTAAATTCAATTTATATTACAGCTTAATATTCAGGTTTTCAAGAAGCTCAATGGCTATAGGCCTTTTCTCTTCACCATTGATGGCTGTAAGTTCCTGAAGGGGAAAAAGAATCAGGAGACGCAGTTCTTCTTTTGAAAAATTTCCTCCCTACGCGAACTGGATGCACCCTTGTCCGTACACTGTTAGATTTCTGTTGAATAATAACCGAATTATTTACATTTTAATTATTTTGCATATTAACAGCACGACATTTATGTGGAAAAGGTGCTCATTAGCCATCTTAACCATTTTGTGACCAATGTACTACCAGTCCCCGAAGAATATTATCTAGTGTATAGCACTATTTTTGCGCCTATGAAACCGGTTGCGGATCTAAAAATTTACATGCATGTATATTGAAAACTATACTCTTAACGTTAATTGTAATCTTGTGCATTCAACCGTATAATTTTAATTTTAGTACTATTTGGGAATGTTTTTTATGTGTCTACATTTAGCTTTGAAATAAACCTAAATTGTTAGTAAAGTAAACATTATATTCCTGCTGTTTTCTTAGTATCGTTATAAAAATATGTATTTATAATTCCAGTACATAAATTCTGCATTTAATTGAATAATAATAATATTTAAATTAAAAACACTATTAATAATACTAGTAAAAATAGTAATAATAATAAAGGATTTAACCATTAAACTAGTAATTACTATTTACAAAAATGACTAGGTTTTGGGCTATTTAACAAAAATATTCTCGTTTGGAGTAAGTAATTACCAAAACTAATCATCGAAGTCGTACCAACTTTTAAAACAATTTTCTCTGTTTAATATACATTGAGCCATGGCCGCGTTTAAGTCAACTTTAGCGATGCCTACAATAATTTTATTGTTTACAATATTGACAGTAAGTACTGTACGTAAACTTGGCTGGACTCTATCCTTGTTGATAAATACTCTTACAGGTCCACTCCAGGTTTGAGTTCACCAACTTGAAGTGCACTTCCTTTAACAAATCAATAATGACGATTGAGAAGTGCTTCTTAAAATCTATAAATCGTACGTACAAATACGCAAGCTTTGCGTCAAAGATTCACACTATTTCGGTGACTAATGTGACGGTAGGAAATATTCTTTTCTTAAAAAAGAAAATGTATGTAATATTTGAAATCGTATACTTTTATCTCAGATTCATGTTCAGATGTTCGAGAGACTCAATGGCTATAAGCCATTTCTTTTCAACTTCACCGTTGACGCCTGTCTGTTCCTCAAGGGCAAGAGGAATAAGGTGACGCAATTCTTCTACGACCTAATCGCTCCTTATTCCAACATAACCCATCCTTGCCCTTACAACGTAAGTATTGATTAAAAATAATAAGAACAAAAAACTTATTTTGAATACTTTATGAATTTACAGCACGACGTTTTTATAGAGGTACCCATAACCTATGTAGATCACATATTAAAAACTGTACTTCCGGTTCCTGAAGGATATTACCTTATACACAGCGTGTATTATACCCACGGCATTAAGGTATTGGAACTTAAATCTTATATGAATATATATTAAAATTCAAGCGGCTAGTTTACTTAACTTTATTTATGCATACACATGTGTACTTTTACATAGTTTTATTCTTTTGGTGTATTGTAATTTTTGTCAGGCGTTTGCAATCCAGTAAAGGAGTTATTATCTGTAAAATTGTTTAATTTTATAAGGGTAACACTTTTAAAATTATCGTAATATAAATAAAAATGATTTTTTTTCTTATTGTATCTATTGCTGATTTGTCAAGCTGATAAAACTTACCACAAAAAAAAGGTAAGATTTGAAAATTATGTTTTTTGGCTTGTTCTGATATTTAAACCATTAGCCAAACAAATATTTGTTTAATGCTGCTTTGTAAACTGAATAGTTTAAATAAAAACAAACAAACTCGTGGAATTATTATTAATGTAATAATGAACCAATCCGGAAGGGTATACAAATTTTGGCTTCCCGAAGTTAATTTGCTTTTATTTTGGAATGTAACAGAAGACAGCTTCACATTTAATTTAATTTGTAAAAATTAATATAATACGTAACATTAGAATGAGCACAATTTAATTAAAAAAAACTCCTCTTCTGTTAATTTTAATTTTAATAAAAAGAAACACTTCGTGAAAATTCTCAGTGGCGCTCCATAAAAAAATTAAGTGTTCGGCTTTTGAACTAACAAAAGATTTTACTTTAGTTTTACTGTTAGCCAGCTCGCCTCAGTGGCGCCAAGATAAAGCAATGCGGAAAATAATTGCAGTTTCCATAGCTCAATAGGTGACGCCAGGGAGCCGATTGGGAAGTGGCTAAAGTAATCAATTAAATTAAATTGAAATCACATTTTAATTTTAATTATTTATAAGAAAATATTTTCAGTTTATGTTAATCTATTTGAAATGTATTTTAAAGTACAACATTTTGTATATTAAAGGAAATAACGCGTTAAAATTACTTACAATATTTAAGCATTTCATCTTAGATTACAAATAAATATAAATTTTTAAAATCCGTCCAAGAGCCGTAAATATCCCTTTTGAAATCCTTCCAGTACACACACCCATATACGCCATACACAAACTCCTTAACACCCAATTTAAGGCAATCGACAGGATTCCCCAAACAGAGTAATAACAGCGACGCTGCCCAAACTGTCCATTAATTTCCCGACTTTGCCTTTTGTGGACTCATTGCCGTTAAACAAATAAAAATAAACTAAGCGTAAATACTTAAGAAGGGAATGAATGTCACGAGGAGAGGAGTTGGTTGTTGGTCGTTGGTCGTGGGTCCTTTGTCCTGCCAGCCAAAGGACAATTGACCTTTTGCCGCTTTCTCATCTCGGCGGGGCTTTCCCTATTTTGGCCTATTCAGTGCGTCGGCTGGCGTGTGTGTGTGTCTGTGCTAAACTTTAAATTGTCCAATGCTACGTGCCCAGCATGCGGAGTTCATAAATCCAAGCGCTAAATGTAAACATCAACAGTTGCGCTGCTGCGTGGCCAGTGCCAGCAACAATAACAACAACAATAATGGCAAAAACTTGCAAAGTTCAAACACAAACTAATGCAGCAGCAAAAGCAGGAACAAAAGCCAAGCGAGCCACACCCACGGCCGCCCACCTTGAGTCGCCCCCACTTTTTCCTCCCAACTCTCACGCCTTTTTGGCCACTTTCACCGTTGTTGCTGTTGCTATTGTTGTTGTTGTTAGTGTCCTTAATGCGCGATAGCCCACTGTGTGTGTGTGTGTGCACAGGCAGAAATTTAGGGAGCAGAAATTATTGACAATATGAAGTCACTTCGAAGCACTTACTAAAATGCTGTTAATCATAAAAGGATCATTTTTTAAAGCAGATTTATAAGGTTTTGAAAATTAATCATACCTTTAACACAAATGAAGCCCCATATCCGATTTAAAGCTTTGAATTCAATAAAAAATTTAAATATATATTAAAATTTGTATGGAAAAAAAATTATTTAATTACTGTAAAAGTCCAGAAGATGTTTAGTTATAACTACAAATCTTTTATAACCATATTTTGTTATGCTCTCCTTTGGAAATAAAAACAGATCAAATTTTTACATGCAAATTTTGTAAAATATATAAAATACATTTTCAAAACTGGTTCTAATATATTGAGATTAAATAGAATAAATGGTAGGTAGGTAAAGTAATAATATAAATTTAGGTGCTTACACAAGCTCTGATAAAGTAATAGCTAATAAAGCACTTAAACAATAAATGTTGCAGACAGAGAAAATTGTTCCTTACAATCAGAAACGACAGTTGAATTCTCAGTATTATATGATAATGATTTATGCGGAACAACTGCAAGACTCAATGTCCCTACGATTTATTACTACTACTACTTTCCTACAAGTTATTTCTTAGTTTCCTAAGTATGTATTTTCTTTTAATTGGGAATAGACTATTTCTAAATTTAAAAAATATACAATACATTTCCCTCAGTGCCCTTGTGTGGCTCTGTATGGGTAGGTGTTAGCTGTTTGGGCTACTGGCGTGACCAAGAGGAGCGGAGCGCACTCCTGTGGCAGGTCGGGTCATGGCTGGCAAGTAAAATAAAATAAACTTGAGTTTTGTTTTCGCTTGTCGTATAAGCAATGGCTTAAAGCCTGGCTTCCTCCCCTGCTGCTCCACGAAGTCAACCCAAAACGCATGTGACCGGTGGTAATGACCTCCCCACTCACACAGACACTCACAGGGCTTGTTGCACTTGCCAAGGGTTAAGTTCCGATAATTATGGATGCAAAAGTGGAGCACAAAAAACGAAACTGGAAGTGTAAAACAATCCGCACAGCAGTGAATGTGTGGCATGCCGCACTTAAAGTTGTTTACCTTTTTTTTGCAGCATTTTACAATCCCAGTTGAGTGGGAATTTAATTGGTTTATAGGAACTTTTAGTAACAAAACTTAAAGTACCCTGCTTATATAAATATAAAAATTTCAAGGGTAATTATTAAACGTTTTTTAAAATTAAAAACAGATGAATTATAAGCCTAAAGCAAGGCCCTCTTTTGAGGCTGCACATTAATATTTAATATGATATTTGAAACTCTTTAATAGAAATTCCTTTCTAAATCACCCAACGATAGACAAAAAAATAACCACTATCTAATCTGCAGAGTGAATGGTTTAGATAGGCCTAAGCTCTGAAGTGGCCAATTGAATGAATTACGACTCTATCTGATCTATAGATAGAGCGTCGTCTGGTACAATTAAATCTACAAGTGCCTTAAATCAAGTTGAACAACTGGCATGGCTAGTAAAGTTGTTATGAATATTGATTCATTGAGGAAATTAAAGCAGGAAATGTGTCAACAAACCAAAGATGAGCAAAGGAAACTTTAACACTAACCAAATTTAATTGGCCATTTGAACAAGGCCGCAATCAATTAAAGACAAATTCACAATTAGTGTGTAGAAATAATGTCCGAAAAACATGTAAAATGTTTGCCTATTTCAGGAATCAAATTATAAAACTTGAACATTAAACCGCTTCCTTTTAATTTTATTACAATTATCTTAGACTTTTCTTTCAAAAAAATTATTTTATGATTTTCTCTACCAATTAGTGTAAATGCCAAATTCACTTTTGTGTAAGTTTTCTCGGCCATTGTTCTGCAACTTGATACGATTTCCAACTGCATCATCCAGTTACAGGTGTTTACTCCTTCCAGCTGGTAATTTAATTGCTTGCAACTATTCATATTTGTGGACGTGTCTGTCTCAAATTCGGGGAAACTCCATTACAATGTCCCTCGGGGCGGGGAGAAAATCTCCGCCTAATTTAGACAGTGTTTACAGTAAATATGCAAACATACCGCTAAATTGGCATATAGCAAACAAAAATCGGAGCCACAATAGGGGAGGAGCTTCATGGGCGGTGTTGAGGGGGAGTTGGGCAGGAAAACAAAGGCAAGGACACACGTGTAAATTGAGTACACTTGAACCTGAAGTCGCTCATTGATTGTTGTTCTTATTGGCTCTCTGTTGGCGCTTGACAAACATAAACAATCAAATATTTCACAAAACGACAAAAATGATTGGCCAATACCATGTCTAGGGGGGAAAGTGTATAAATCTCACACGGAAAGAAAAGTTCTCCAGTGAAACGGAAACAAGATCGTGGGTTAGCATAAGAAACTGTTTTATCTTTTTTAATTATTAGTAATTTAAGTCATGGTAAAGTTGTTTATCTTATCTATAGGTTTGCCTCTTAAGTTTTAAACTAATTCTATGAAAAGTTTATGAAGTTAAATATTACAGAATCTTATTTTTCTTTAAAAATGTAAATTTTTAATTATACAGGGCACTTAAACTTTACAATAATAATTTATTATAAAATGTAAATTCCAATGAAGTAAATAAAATTCTAGTATAAATAACTATATTAGCACATTTGTTTTATTTTTAACCAATATAAAATTAGGTTTTGCTACAGATTATAGCATTATTTATCTATTTCGTAGCTTACATATTTTTCTGGCCACCTTCTGGGCCTGTCCAAGCAGATAATCTTATCGAACGCGTCTCGTTTCCGGCTTATTAAATTAATTGAAAGGCAAATAGCGAGGAGGCGGCCCTGCCATGCCTTGGATTAGTGCAAGTATGTGTGCCAGAGTCTATTCTATCAGCGGAGTAGCCTTCGTGTGCCAAAACACCTTATCATTTGCACACCGTTGTCGGCTGGGAAATGGGAAATACCTGTTGTTGCAGTTGCTGTTCGGGCCCATGTTGCTGGCGATGTTGTTGCCGTCCGCCGGCAACATGTTGCTCGCGCCTACGGATTGGGGAGCTCGGCCTTCGTGGGATTGGGGACTCGGCTGGGCACAGTGGCGCGTTTTTTTCAAGCTTTGAATTTGACAAAATTATTTGTTTTAGATAACTTAGAAATTTCTCCAACTTTTTTTGCAACAATCTTTACATTGTTAACTGCGGGTTAAAGTTAAAACATTTTTATGTTTAGCAAAATAACGAATATTAATTGATTCTAAATAGTAATATTTCTTGATATATTGTTTCCTAATTTGTAGGTAGGTATAAGTGGTGAGGCCACTGACTGTGACCTCCAATTAGAGCTGAGCTCCGTTTTGAACCACACCCTCGTTGTTCGTTGTTTTCTGGCCATTTCGTCCGAATTTGTATACTATATATTACATTTTTGGTAAGCCAATTTATTAAGATAATATAATTCAATAAGACAGTTCCAAAAAAGCTTGGGCTCGAAATAAAAGCATTTTTGGCAAATCTTATGTTGCATATGTTAATAATTCAAAATTTTTGAAGCCTTATGCTTATTCGGAAAATTCTGATAATATAAAATTTAATATTGGCCATGATTTTTACATTTTAAAAGTCCTCTAAATCTAAATTTATTGTAAAATGTCATTGGTAAAGCTTATTAATTACGTTCCTAGGGGAAGAAATATTTTTAAAAATTATACATTTATTATATTACTTCTACAAATTATTATATTTTAAAAAGTTACAAAATTATCAAATCAAAAACCAAAATCAAATTCAAAAGTTATTATTTTTGCAACGCTTTTAGGGCAATCGAGCGACTGTGCGCTCGGTCTTCGTGGGTTTGGGACTCGGCAGCGTTTCGAGTCTGCCATTCGCTGGCCGACTGGCAACTGGCGCCGCTTCTTCTGGCTTTCTGGCGCTGCTCGAGCGATTCAGTTCGCTTCTGTCCTCCGTTCGGCCAACAACACGGCGCGCCTGCTCCGCCTGCCCCACTCGGTCATCGTTCAGCTTCCCCAACTGCAGTTCGGCGTTCGAAAGTGTGTCTCGATCCGCTGCTGCAGCCGCCCAAGTAATAAAACAAATTAAGATACCGATACCAATAACAAAAGCAAAAAAATCAATAAAAATTAGAGGCTGATATGTATATATAAATAAAATAAACAAAGAGGAAAAACCGGCTTTCGGCTCACGGACGGCTGGGGATTTTGCACAGGGCGACGATCTCCCAGCGAAGATCGGCCATCGGCGATCGGAGAGGGGCTCGTCCGACTGCATTCTTCTTCTTGCATCACGTGCAGCCGGCTCCGCCGAGCCACGCCCCCTCCGTCCGCTCCCCTTTACACATTCAAGGCGATATTTGCACAGGGAAAAAATTGTAAGAATTTTATTTGGTGATCTATTTAAATCAGGTTTTTTAAACATTAACCTACCTTAACTTAATATTAATAGATTTGAAAATTTACATTAGGAATCTAATGAATTTAAATTGGGATACAATTTTTAATGTACATATAAATAGCGCTTAAAACAGGGGTTTCTTAGGAAATAATAATCATAAATATATTTGTTACAAATTTAAGATAAACATTTTTCGATGCTTCTTGTCAGTATTTTTTTTAAATTCGCAGAATACCAAAAAATATTTATCAAAACAAAATAATAATTTATTAAGATTATTTATAGAGTTAGCTTATAAATTCAATTCCCTTTTCTTTAGTTTGACCAGCTTAAAATATTCCAGAAATAATAGTATTCCCTCTTTCTTTGATTTTGTTTTTGAGGCATTGAAATACTCTTCCTCATTATTCACCGTGTGGCTGTCTGCGTAGAATTTGCTTTCTGAAAATTCGCAAGTTTACAGTTGTACTTGTTGTGCAGGGTGTTCCGTTCTCGGCCGCTGGTTAAGTGTTTTGTTTTCGTTGCTCAATTGAGCGGCTTCGGAGCGTCAAAAAGAAATGAAACAAACACTCTGAGAAAGCCTTGCATATTGAGACAAATAGTGCCCATTGGCGGCGATTGAAATTCCGATTCGGAAATATGTACGCAAAGTGCGAAAAGTGGGCTGACGTTGCGGTTACACGTAAATAATTAAGTGTCAAAGACAGGGCATATGTGCAGTTTCGCGGAGCTTCATGAACTTGTCACTCCAACAACCTAATGAGCTATGGCTTACTTTGCTATGTTTTACCCTGAGAACCCTGACCTGAGCCAACTCTCTCTGGATGATTCTCATATTTTGCATCAATCATTGGAACGTAAACAAATTCCCGAGGAAAAGTCGAGAGGCATTTGAAAAGTGTTTGTGCTCGTGTTTGCCTGCTTGTATCGTTTATTTATAGGCTTTCAATGCATCTGTCCGAGGGAACTGTGAATGCTCAATATTTATTTGTATTTACATATTGTCATGCAGCAAATAAATACAAAATAATAACATAAATGGCCACATAACACAATCAAAGCCAGGCGCAGCGTTTACCTGGCCAAATGAATACACATGAAAATCGACAGCAATTTGAATGAGTTTTTTCTTTTGATTTTCACTTGTGTTTATCCCTCTTAATGTCTATGCAAATGTGGGAAGCAAACAGGGAGGAGGGGGTATAATAAAGAGTGTGGCGAGAGGAGAAAATCGGGCCTATCAATAATGAGAGTGCATTTGCACAGTCTCTGTTATAATTAAATAGACCTTATTTGTTGGCTGAAAAAGCATTTAAATATGGGAAATTATAATGGCAACGTGTGGATTGGATGAAAATATTATTTACTTTTAAGGTTTAAATTAAGCTTAACTTAACTTAACTTTGCCTGAAAGTAAAAGTGAAATATTATTTTAGTCCAAAGCTTGCGAATTATTGAAGGAGTCATTTCCGACCATATATATCATATATATTATTGATCAGAATCAACAGCCGAGTTGATGTAGCCATGTCGGGTGAAAATAAAATTAATAACATTTTTTAACATGTTGTAAGGGGTTACATCGTTAAAAATACCAAAAATTCACAACAATTTTATCTTTTACAAATTTTAAATTTAGTATTCAATTTTTTTAAGCTAATAAAAATTTTCGATAAAACGCTTTCCAAAATGAATCTAATGCATTTTTGACAAAGTTATGAACGATTTTAATTATAAATTAATTGCAAACTGCAAGGGTATAAAAACTTCGGCTTGCTAAAGTTAGCGTTCTTCTTTCTTGCTAAAAAAGAATTGTTGTAAAAAGCGTATTTCCTTTAAAAACAAGAACAATATCTAGGAATCATTTATAAATTTTTAACTAATTTAATTTTCAATTAAATTTTGGCTGCAGAAATGGCAAAATCGTCTCTTGCATCTTAAATATTTTTATTTCATAAATTAATAGGCGACCAGGCTTAAATAAATTAACATTTTTAAAAGACAATCCAGCTCGAGACCCATTCAATAATTACTTTCCAAACTG
>VNJV01019818.1:0-23968 GCA_008042635.1 Drosophila nikananu | reverse complement strand
TAAGCGGAAACTATTCAAACACTCTTAAAGCTCATTTCAAAAGGCATCCTTCCGATGGGATTTGGCAGAGCCACAGGACATTGCCGGTGACAAGCCCAACAATGGCGAGTCCAGCTCCTGGCCCGTGTTCCCGCTCTCCATGACATTGATGGGCACTGACGACAACCGACAACGACAACGATGATGACGATGATCAGCCCCGGAGCCGGGAATGTCGCAGGGAATGGCGATGAAGTAACAAGGAGGAACGACATTTCCAGCTAACGAATTCAATTGAGTTGAATTTTTCATTTAAGGTTTATTTAACTTTTTTATTCCATTTCCAGGCAGCGAGCAGGAAGAGCCGGCCGCAGGGATTCATACACAGAGATTGAGATGCGATTCCATGGGATGATGATGTGCGATGAGATGATGCCGGGGCTGGGGTCGGGGTCGGAGAAGCATATGAATGTGAAGAGTGCCCATAGATGTGCGATTGTGCCAATGGCGGCAGCTGTGCCACACACTCGAATATATACACGCAATGTACATACAAACGCAAATGAATTTATGCCTAATGGCGGGATTGTTGTACTACTTTTTGCCCCCTCCGCCGCTGCCACACTGCATTGTTGCGTTGTGTCGCTGTCAATATTGAGCTTGATTATTAAATGACACATTATGTGATTTCCAACATGTTCACTGGCCGGCGACTGGAGTGGCATCGAGTAGGGGGAACCAGGGTAGAGGGTAGCGGGTAAAGCCAGGGGGAGCCAGTTCCCACTTCATGCCATCCCAATTGAAAGGAACCCCGAATGGGCGTCATCCCGGTCCATCTGTTCCGTCTGACCCATCCGCAGCAGAGCAGCCAGTTACATGGCCTGGAAGTCATTTTGTAGCACATCGAGTACGTGAGCTGATTGCGATTGTGCCAAGGAGGCGGCAGTGGGGGGGTTGAACACCGGGGAGTGCAGCCAACCTTAAGGGGGGTCCAATTTGGCAGCGGCAATTCAGGCTTCGGATTTGAGACTAAATTCTTAAAGACGCAATTTTAGTTTTGATATTACCCGGGGTTTGGTAAGAAAATGTTATGATTCAAAATGTTTCTGACTTTATTTGAGTTAACAACTATTTCTAATGAGAATAACAAATTTGGCTTACAAATAATTAAGATACAAAAAATTTAAATAAGTAAATTTTAAGGATGTAAAAGCTTTATTTTTAATATTACATTTTTTAAATATTTTTGTTTGACTGAAGAACAATGCAAATTCTTATTTTGCTTGTTGTATTTATTATAATTTCAATGGTAAATCAAAATATATATGACACGTGGCTTTGATATACTACCAAGAAGACCTAAAATTTACTATAATAGGGACATTAATCGACATTTTTATATGAAAATTTTTTTCGACAAATCATAGATTAAAAACTGTATTATTAAGCGAAAACGGCATTAATTTTAATTTGGAAAGCAGTTCTGTGCTTGTTTTTATTAGGTTAACAAATCTGCATTATAAATTTAACATTTAAAAACATTAAAATTTTTGTCAAATTTTGACAATTTTAACGATGTAACCCCTTACAAAATTTTTAAAAATTGTGAACATTTTTTTTAAATTTATTTTCTACCAGACTTGGCTAGATCGATTCGGCTGTTGATGCTGATCAATAATATATATGCTTTATAGGGTCGGAAATGTCTCCTTCACTGTGTTTTGTGCTTCTGACTGAAATTATCACACCCCAAAAGAAGTGTTTTAAAAATTTATCCTTTATAATTTTCTACAAATTAAACCTTAAAAATATAATAACTAAGCTAAAAATACATTAATTTGAATTCAGAAAACTGTTCTGAGTTAGTTTTTAAAAGACTAATAATTTTATAAATTAATTTTTTTTACAATTTTAATGATTTAACAATACAAATTTCGAAAAATTAAAGAAAATTTTTGTATTTTACCAGACAGGGCTAGATTGACTTTCCTGTCGATGCCTTCACTGTGTAGCAAAATTCAGAATAAAATTATAATACCCTGAAAGGGTATAATGGAAGTCATAATGAACTATACTGAAAGTCTGAAAATAAATGTCTTTTTTTTTTTTTATTTTTATTTTAACAGTGAAAATATCTAAAACTTACCTTTCCATTTGTATTTTTAATTTTCTAAAAGCCTAGCTCCAATTAACTTCACATTACCCCCTCTGTTACACCTAACTACGTCCCTGTTCGTAATGAATTCGTAATGTTTTCTTTTGGAAATGGCGTCGCCAGGGCGTTAGAAACCACTCCCACTCTCGCTCCCACTCCCTGGCCCACTCCATTCCGCCCACTTTGGTCTGCAGCCAGCAAACCACCCTCCGAGTGGCAACAGAATCAGAATGCCACAATCGCCGTGTTAGCAGAGCACTCCGCAAGGGCCCGGCCCAAAGCAGAGCCCCGGGTTCCACTCCAGCGGACCGACTTTGCAATACAAATAAATTGAAATTGCGCACATTATATGGTTTATATGTGCATGTTCCTGGGAGGCAGGCTCACGCCCATCCAGGGGCCATGCAATGCCAGCCAGCCATCCAGTCACATTAAATGGCAACAATTTGCCCCTGCCAGCTCCTGATCCTGCGCCTGCCCTCAGATCCTGCCCAACGGGTCGCTGCCGAAACGCCTATTGTGCGCCATAATGAAATTAAAAAATCAGTTACTGTTGTGCCGGATTCAGGGAAGGCTCTATATGCATTATGCCATTAGCAGGGCCCAGGCACAATACAATAAATTCCATTCACAGAAAAAAAAGGAGATTCCAGGGGAAAAGTAGAAACAAGGTGGCAGCAGTTTGTTCCACGTCGAGTTCGAATTACGGCATTTGGCATCTGAAACTCAGTCGGAGTCCACTGACTATGTGGATGAGTCAATTTACATAGTCCAGAGCCAAGTCCTTGGGGTGAGGGCTTTCCCATTAGTTAGGGGTTAGTTTTGTCGGGGAATTGGGTTACCATATTTGTGCAAATTAACAAAGCTAATTATGATAATCCCCCAGTTTATTAATAGGCGATCCTGGGAGCTAGTATATATTTGGGCCAGCTGCTTGCTAGGCGGAATGAGAGCCTATCCACAGATCTCTGGAAACCGCAAACCTCTTAAAGATCCCTATATCGCCTCTCCTATTTCCAAGGATTTACTTGATTCGGATAACTCTGTGTGTCCTCTCGTTTTACTGCCTTTTGCCTGCTTCCTTTCCCGTGATTAGTTTACGGCTTTGGAATTTGATTTGTATTCCTTATTCCTGCACATTTTTTCCTAGATTTTTTTGTATGGCAGGACGATGGTATCGATCGATTGACTTGGTCTCCTCTGCCTCCGCTGCGGCTTTGTCTCATTTCCGCTTTGGATTTGAAGTCAATAAGGAAACCAACTTGGTCTGGACATGGCCGGATCTAATGGCCATAATCTGGCTGCCTGGCTGGCCAGGGAGAAAGCTGCGACACAACGGCAAATGCAATCAAATGCGTTTAATTTCATTGCTGGCCCAATGTTAATTACAATATTATGACAGTTCTGCGGCTCGCGATGAATAATTATCACCTCATAAATTGCGACAAACCGCAAAGCGGCATAAACACATGGCCGGCTAATGTCAGTAGCCTCTGCTGGGATCCGAGCCCGGCCGGGTCGCGGCTCTGGCGATGATTAATCGCCCAAGTTAGTTGAGTCGCTGCCGCCAAATGCAATCAACGGGCCGCGGACCCGTGGGCGCTAGGGGTGGGCGCGTGATCGCTGGTCGGCCGCGATAGGTGTACTTTTGAGTTAACTAACCAAAAATTTACATTTTATACCCTTGCTGGGTATTATAATTTTAATCAGAAGTTTGCAACGCAGTGAAGGAGACATTTCCGACACTATGGTATAAATATATATATATTCTTGGTCAGCATCAACAAACGAACCGATTTAGCCATGTCCTTCTGTCTGCCTGTCCGTCCGTTTCAACGCAAAGTTTTTTGATCGTAACTTTGCTTAAACTTAACGGTTTTCAGTGTGGTTTGGTTTTTTCTTCTTAGTTTTTAATGGAGAACATTTCTGCATTTAAAACTCGATTTCTATTTTTTGGCCAATTTTTTACAATTTTTTTAAAATGGTAAATTTTTGGCTCAAAAATCGCGAACTCCTTCAGTAGTTTTTTGATCGTAACTTTGCTTAAACTCAATGGATTTCTGGGTGGTATGGTTTTTTCATCTTATTTTTGAATGGAGAACATTTCTGCATTTAAAACTCGATTTATAATTTTTGGGCAATTTTTTACATTTTTGACGATGAAAAAAATGGGTAAATTTTTGGCTCAAAAATCGCGAACTCCTTCAGTGGTTTTTTGGTCGTAACTTTGCTTAAACTCAACGGATTTCGGAGTGGTTTGGTTTTTTCTTCTTAGTTTTTAATTGAGAACATTTCTGCATTTAAAACTCAATTTCTAATTTTTGGAAAATTTTTTAAAATTTTTATGAGTCAAAAATTATGGTTACATTTTTGGCTCTAAAATCGCGAACTCCTTCAGTGGTTTTTTGGTCGTAACTTTGCTTAAACTCAACGAATTTCTGAGTGGTTTGGTTTTTTCTTCTTAGTTTTTAATGGAGAACATTTCTGCATTTAAAACTCGATTTCTAATTTTTGGAAAATTTTTTACAATTTTTATGATGTCAAAAATGATGGTTACATTTTTGGCTCAAAAATCGCGAACTCCTTCAGTGGATTTTTGATCGTAACTTGGCTTAAACTCAACTGATTTCAGTTTGGTTTTTTCTTCTTAGTTTTTAATGCATTTAACAATAAATTTATATTTTTTTTACCAATTTTTGAAAATTTTGACGATGTAACCCCATTTTTACACGAATAATTTATATAATTTTTTCACATCCTAAAGTTAAATAAATAAGAAAATTACTAAAATACTAAAGATAAACTTTGACTTTGTCATTCTGATAGTTCCAGTTCAAAGTACTATATTCTCACGCTGTCATCGCCCGTCTTGACCTGGACAGCACTTGGCCCCGCTCCACTCTATCCCCAGCCAGCTCCGTCTCCTGCCCCACCTCCGGTCCACTTGAAGCCACTCCATCCACTCCACTTGGCCGCGCCCAACGTAAATGTTGTGAAAAGCAAATCTAATTACGCGAATGCTCGCCGACTATTTGAAAATGGGCAATTCCTCGAGATACTTATCTAATTAATAGCCGGGCTGTGTGGCACAGTTCCATTTCGATTCCAGCCACAACTCACCATCGGACCACTCCTAATGAGCCATGGCCAAGAAGAATGGTCGGAAGAAGGTGATCGCTCCCTCTGGCCGAAAAACAAAAGGCGGCTGCCCTGGGTGGGCGGGACAACAATTTATAATTCCACGTAGAGCGCACAAAGTACGGCAATGTCAACAAAGCGGTCCCGTTCAATTAGGTGGAGGGGCCAGGGGGTGGGAGGAGATGCTATCTCCATCATGGACACACTGAAAAAAAAAATAACACAACTGGATTATTGTTATAAAATATAATAAGTTCCTATAATAATAACATCGGAACTTGTTCACTCCAGACTTCCATATTTACTTATTGCTAATTTGGTAAGTATTTTCTCTCAGTGTAGTTCTGCCACTGCTCGTAAAACAAAGGCAATCAACGGCAATTGACGGAGCGGCGCGTGAGAACGGGAGGAGCATAGGACAACGGCGGGTGTGAGAAAGAGTAAGCAGTAAGTGGTGCGCAGGCGCATCGAATTAAGCTCATTGCGCATTTGACGCGCTGTTTGACGTTTCCTTTGTTGCCCAGAGGAGCCCGGGGAAGCGGGAAATAGAGAAGGAAGATGAGAGGGAGGAGGATGAGGAGGAGGAGGAGAGGGATCATTAATTGACACTCCACCTCTAGCCCGTCAACGGCTAGTTTATAATTGAGCGCTCTTCTTGTTGCCTCAACAGTAAAAACTGTATTGGACGGACTTTAATCGGACAGAGGTAACTCTATAGAAATTATTATTTGCTATTGGGAGGCACCTATTAACTTAAAATTATTTTTAACTTTATTATTTATTCAAGATTTAATGAGTTTATCTTATTCTTGAAGTCTAGGCTATAGAGTGATCTCTTTACAAAATATCTCTTGGTATTAAGAAGCACCTATCAACCTATCACCACATCATTATAACCTTATTATTTATATTAGATTATTATAATTTTTAACTCTATTATTTATTCAAGATTTAAAGAGTTTCTCTATGGCTCGAAGTCTAGGTTACAAAAGTATCGCTTTACCAAGTATTACTTGCTATATAGAAGCACCTTTCAATTTATCAATCTAACAAACTACCAACATAACATTATTACCTTATTATTTAAATAAAATTTAAAGAGCTACTCTTTGCCTCGAAGTCTACGTGGTTTCCGTTTTAAAATAAAATGGAAAACCTTTTTTTTATTAAAACGAAAAAATCTTGCTTATCTAATAGATTATATTATGTTGGTAAATAATTATTAATATATTTCGGAAAATAGATAGTCCATAATCCATCTTTAGATAAGTATTGTTAACCTTCCATTCAGCGATGTAGTAAGTTTCCACTGTACTCCCAATGGCTTTCTTCACCAACGATCGACGGGCGCATGCAAAACCAGAGCATCGATCATTAGTGGTGATTACTGGGAGTATGCACAGTATAATAATGCTTTTTAGCACCGATTAAGACAATCCGAGCTGGCAGGCAGCTATCGCAGTAATTATCCACTTAGCGCTTGTTAGACAACCCCGATTCCGAGTCCGAGTCCGATTCCAAATGCGATTCTCATGGCAGCGACATGTCATTCGCATTGATGGATGTGTGCTACCTGGTTGATGGAGCACCTAAACCCCCGCTCCGAACCAATCCACAACTATAGCTGAAACTCGCATGCATAATTTATATATATTTATGGGCAGCAGTATCGCTTCCACAGACCATTTTCGGTCCGATTATTATGACCAAATATGGCAAATTCGATATTGTGACCAGGGACAAAGAGCCTGGGAGGCAGATGGGGAAAAGATGTTCCCCACTGGCAGTCCTGGTGTTAATGACTTAATTAAACCACCAGGCGAAGAGTCCTCGTCCAATTGGTGACTGCTCCGCCAGTAGTCCGACAATTTCACACTTTTTGCGTGGCGATGGCAATATCAAAAGTGGCACGACTGCTGCAACTGTCGCAAAAAGTCCAGAGCACATACAGGTAAGTATACACACAGGTAAAGGTATAACAGGGGCGGAGTAAAGGGTGGGAGTAGTGGGATTTCAGGTTATTTTGGATATACAAACAGTTAGGGACAAAAATATTAAGAAACATTACATTACAACCTTTGAAAATTATGTTTTCTTCAAGTATCTCCTGAATATTTGCTTACTTTTGTTTTATTTTTAAGTCTCTTTAAAATGTTTAGAAACTATTTAAATTTGTTTTGATATTTAACTCACCTTTCATGAGTTTTAGTTCATAAAAACCCTTCTCCGATCCGCCACTGTCTGGGCTTAATCTTGCTCTTGACCAGAAGATTTCACGCATGTTCCGTGCCGCGTATCACTTGACGATGCTGTGGCTGACGATGATGATGAGGATGCTTGTTCTCCTGCCAGCTCTGCGCCTTCGCTGCGTTGATTAATATGCGCAGTGCTGACCAAACAGTAGCCGCGTCCAAATGCTTCAGCTTCTACAGCAACAGTTCCTGCTCCTACACCTCCTCCTGCTCCTGTTCCTTCTCCTTCTCCCGATGAGCAAGCAGATGACACTGAGCCGCTGGCCAGCTCCGTCGCCGTTGTCGTTGTCGTCGCTGTCTGACATATCCATTAGGCGGAACAGAACCGCCGAAAAGTAAGGTCTGAGAGTGCGGCTGTGTCCGCGGCCACGTCCTCGTCATAATTATTAAATGCAGCTCAATACATTTGCCACGAATCGTTGGCATTCTTGCGCAACCTAATGCCCAAAGATATTTCTTGGGGCCGCCGCAGCCGACATCGGCCTTATGACTATGGAATGCAGCCCAATCGCACCAAGAGAGAACTTTGTAGTTTGGATATAGTCCAAGGAAACGACTCTGGGATGTCCTGTAAACAGATAACTTTCAAAAATATTAAGTTGTCTATAAAATGGTGATCTTAATTATTTTCAAAGCAGTACTGCACAGGCTTTGAACTTTAGGGATCTTAAGGTTCAAGACCGAAGCTTGAGAAAGGCTCTTTATATGCTTTGTATATAATGTTCTTATATTATTATTTTATACATATCTTGGAATATATATACGATATTCTAGCTCAGTAATTTCCCGAAATTACAGATTATATTTATATATATTTCTTTTCCTGCCTGTTTCATTCTGATTTGAAAACACATAATGCCCTTTTCCTCCACCAGCTGACGGGTATAAAAATGTGACTGCAACTTTAACTTTGACTTGGGACTTGGGAGCACTCCTCGAGGGACTCCACTCTAAACGCCGGCGCGTCTGCAGGAACAGGAACAGGAGCTAAAGATGAAGCTGGAGTTGGAGCTGGAGCAACAAGAACGATGTAAATTAAACGAATACCTGGCCACAGCGCCGATCTTTCATCATCGATGCCTCATCCTGGACACCCGCCCGATCCCATCTCGGCCTTCGCCACTTGCTTATAAAGTTATTTCATCTTCATTCTCAATCACTGAGCCGGCGACTCCTGCTTTTTCACATCGCCCCATTCCGTTTCTCGATTTATTGAATTTCGTATAAATTAAAATATTAAATATTTTCAGCGAGGAAACCTTTTAATTACCAAGTTTTGTGGTTATTCCTTCCCTTTGGTATTTCTGTCAAATATTTCATAACCTTCGGGCTGGGTTAACGAACCCGCAAAACCAAAAATCACAAAGCAGAAATCGGACAAAGGAAAAGCGATTTTGTGTAGCGTTTAAATTGAATTTGGATCCCTTTTTGAAGGACCCCCCCGTGTGTTGGGTCCTCGTAGGGGTATTACACTATTAGTACACACACTTGGGTCAGTTATGGTTGAAAAAATAAGTTGCTCCTTGGGAATACCAATAAAAAATTAAATACAATAAAGCACGATTGACATTGAGGTGTTGCTTTCGCTCAACGCTCTTTGGATGGGTGGATGTGGCATTTGCCACATAAAACAACCCTCTTGGAACCACTGTCAACCATATAAATATTCAAATATTCAGGTACATGGAATCAGATTAAATTATCTTAAATAAATTGAGGAGCAGACAAAGGACAATGCCGGAGGGTGGAAAACCCGAAACTACAAAAAAAAAAGCAGAGTACATTTAAATTACTTGAGCTTTTAGGGGGAAAACAGCCCCCAGCCCAGACCCAACTCCAGTCCCAGCCCCAATCCCATCTCCTGGCCCCGCTATAAACCCACCATATGTAGGAAAAAGCACACTAGACTGCTATAATAGACATTTACTTTCTGGCCGCGGGCTCCCCACAAAGAGCCAGCCAAATGTGGTTGTCCTTTGTTGATTGCGGTTGCCTTTGTGTTGTGGCTAGCGGGAAAAGCCTTTAAAGCCTGCCCAAGCGATCTTCAAAAAATTGCTTTTAATCACCTTTTAATTGTTTTTGCAAAACGAATTCCAGCGGACCAGACTGGTGTGAGTTTTTGGCCTAATTACACAGCTCATATACAGCCAGTCTCCTGTCTTGCCCAAAAAAGGGTGCCTTAGCGCGAAAATTTCATCATTTAATGGACCACTGGGCGTATGATTCGATTGGGCCAGTGACACAGTTCGACGGAGCAGCAGCAGCTCACTCCGGCGGAGTTCCACGGAGTTGGATATTTTGATTAGCACCGCAAGCGCAATTGTCAACAATATGACATTATACGCTCTACGCGGGGGAACACTCCAAACGATAAATTCCACGGTTCGTTAGGCAATTCAAATGGGATTGCGATTGCTTTTTGAAGTCCAAGGCAGAGAAGAAGTGACTAAGGGGGACTGAGCTTTGGTTTATTGATTTGGAGATGTATATTTTAGTAACTAATTCAATATGGATTCTGGGTAATATAAAGCTAGCTAGAGATATTCTTAGGGGTTCCAGGGAAAATATGATTAGCAGTTTAGGCATTGGCCTTATTTTATTAAAGTAGCTTGAAAACGTATTAGTTTTATGTATATTGCTGTGGTTATTCAGCTGCAATTAACATTATATATCTACAAGATACCTTTAAGAACTTCAGCAATGTTTGCTTTATTTTAAAGCTTATAGAAATATCTATGAAGACAGATTTTCTTTTACAAAAATGACATAAAATGTATATTTCTTTGTTCCCACACAAAGCTGCCATCTGTATTATTTGATTTCTTTTACGACTTCAGTTTACCCCGAGGCCCTTTCAACATTACATTTGCATTTCTGCTTGTATCTCTGAGCCTGTGTATCCATGATTCGATTGTATCTCTTACTCCGCTCCCAATTGTGGCGCATGAAAGGTGATCGATACCATAATGAGCGCATTCAGAGGACATCGGGTGGAGGAGATACGGATACAGCGGCAAAGGAAGCAGCGCGGGGCAGCACATAATGTGGCCATGTGGGAGCTGGCGCAATGCGTGCGCTATCATATTTTCGAGGCGTTGTATCTCGCTTGTAGCTGTATCTATGTGACGTCTGGTTGCCACACTCATACATACATAATAAAGCACACACACACATATACACACACTAGCTCACTGGCAGAGCAGCGTTTGCCGTTCACGTAATGCAATTGTCCAAAATGTTCAACCAACTACTCAAAAAGTCATCGTTCAGATTTAACAAGAGGCAAGCGGGTGGGTGGCTACAGGGAAAGGTGGTGGGGTAAGGAGGTACACAGGGAGAAAAATAATTAAAATAAAATAATTGCAATAAGATATGTACAACCAAAAAGATTTAAAATATATGTAAATGTGAAAGTGATATTCTGGTGATAATAAGGATCTAAGATCGATTAAGTTAGTCTCAAGGTTAATTTATTTTTAATAATTTTTAATATATATAAATATATCTAATATTTTATAAAAAAAGTGTATTTTTGTCCTAATAATTTATTGATCTTTACCACCAGTATTATCAGCATGTCTGAGCCATTTTAATGACTTATTAGAATGCAATCGACAATCGACACACAAAAAGTTTGGCCAGTGTGGTCACATTTTTATTTTATATTTAATTATAAAAGCTTGTATATTTAAATAGCTGTTTAGGTATTTAAAAAAAATATTTTACAGTTTAAATAATAAATATTTGAAGTTCTTATAATACAAGTTTGAGTAATATGTCTTAAATTTAATACGTTTATATAGCATACCCTTTCCTTTCAGTGTAGGGGGTGGGCATATCTGCCTATGGGGGTGGGAAAGAGACAGAGCAGCCAGCCAGCAATGGCGATGTTGGCGTGCTTGTTTGCGTGCTCAGTACATATACAATTGTATGTACTTTTACACTTTTACAGCGATTGTGCAAGGAGCTGTTCATGGGGGAGGTAATGTGGGAGGTGGCGAGGTAGTGAGGTGGCACGGTGGCAAGCGCGGTGCCTTTGAAGCCCCTTCGGCTACGCTTTGAAAACTCATTTACTTGTGGCATGTAAACAACTAATCTGTTAACACTCCGGACAAAGCGCGAACGATACATTAGCGTGTTCCCTGGCCCCAGCAGCACCCGCCTCCATGCCACACCACCCTGACACCATCCCACCTGGGTATTTCCGGATCCTGTCAAGCCCCGAGAATGATGAAGCACCACCACCAAAAAAAAAAAAAAATAAAGAAAAATGAAAAGAAACCACTGCTAAAACCAACACCAGTGACAGCGCCACAATAAAAACTTTTGCCGTGAATATTTCCCTCATTCACTCGCCGGGCATAATCAAAAGTTCCCTTTTTGCCAAAATGAAAACGTGATTTTGTGTGCTCGGTTATATACGCTCGTATATATGCATGGGCTCAAGGACGGAGGCGGGTTGGTTGGAGGGTCCGTCGGTGGGTAGTCCTGGCATAAGGAGATGGCTTACAGGAGGCAGCCGCAGCAGCAGCAGCAGCAGTGGGGGAAATGGAGGAGCCGCGGGACGGGAGGGAACGAGGCGGTAGTAGAGGTTGCCAGACCACATGGTGTCAAACATTTTGCTACACTTATACAATATGCTACGGTTACTGTGGAGCAAATTCAATGTGAGAGAGTTCATAGAGGACCAACATTTTGAAGTCATTTTTTGGTGTCTCAGAAATAGTCATAAATAAAAGTTTCATAGGCTTGTAAAAGTCTGAGCTTATAGTTTGGTTTAGTTTTATTTCATCCTAAATGTGCTCTAAAACAAATCCCTTAATGCTATCTATGAACCTTTCACTTTGATTTCATGTTAAGAACTAAGCATTAATTCTATAATTTATACAACATCTCCATATTATAAACAGGTGTAAATGAATACAATTAAGTTATACAGCTGAACACATAGCATTATAAATTTATTATTTGCATTGAAAATTGATTAGGGGTTTTTAGGTGTAGCTTAATTTATAATTAGGTATGCAGTGTACAAAATAAAAAAATAAATATTTGTTTTAAATAACCTCGTAAACCGAATATATCAGCTTTATTATTTAATAAAATTATACTGCCGACTTGGCTAATAAAATATTTAAAAAGTCATAACATATCTGGTTATCTTGTTAATTATATGAAGCGGGATTAGAATGTCTGTCTGGAAAGGGAGCCAAATGTTCATAATCCATTATCATCATCAAATGCTGGAACCAGTTTTGAATTATTGAAAAACACAAACAATAAATGAGCAACTGCTTTTGTCACCTCCTCTTAAACCATGAAACCCATGAAAGATATTATTTTTATTTTGTTTAGTGAACGTTTCTAAAGATCTTTCAAATGTTAAATAAAATCTTTAAACATAAAGCGTCTTGCTGGTTCATAGCTGATTATTTCACATTTCTAACTTAGTGATATAATGACTAAATCCGTAAACTTTTCTCCCAGTTACCGGAGGGTAATTGCATTTCTATATAATATCTGCAGTGAAAGAACCCTGATATGAGGCAATCACTTCGACAAACAAGTTCAGTTTAATTTGCTCTGCCCGGCCATAATCGTAATCCGCCTGATCTCGTTCCACTGTGCGGCGGTGCGGCTGCCAGTCAGGCTCTCTGCTCGCTTGTTTTATTTGATTTCTTTATCAATATCTGAGCTGCCTCCCCCTGGAACCCCTGGAATAAGCTCCGTTGTTATCCTGCAATTGCAACTGTATAAGTTGCCAGTGTGTGCGAGGTCTCCCCGTGTGTTCGTGTGCGTGTGTGTGTGGGTCTTATGTACAAATCATTTAAACGTTACCCGTGAAGGCAATGCCACCACCGTGGGCGCTGGAAAGAGACGGCAGCACGAGCACTAAAGCTGCCATGCCGTGGGACAGAGGGAGACAGCCATACAGACAGAGAGCAGCAACCACGCCCACCCCGTAACCAGTGCCCTGGTATGGTGGTGCTTCGCATCCGTATCCGTATCCGTATCCGTGACTGTGCTGTGCTGTAGCTGCAGCTGTTGTTGTTGTTGTTGGTGGTGCTGCTGCCGCCTGGGTATCTGTGTGCGACAAACTGGTTGTTGGTTGTTGCCTGTCGGTTGGTATTGGTGGCAACTCGTTTCTGTTTCCATATCTTTTTCCTAGCTGTATCTGTATCTGTATCTGTGGCTGTATCTGTGTCTGCAGCTGGCAGCAGGCAGCAGGCGGTAGCAGTGGCATTAGCAGCCGGAGCTGCTGCCTGCCAGAGTATCTGTATCTGTGGCGCGTCATTGTTGTGTTGCTACTGCCTCTGCCACTGGTGCTGCTGCCTCTGTCGCTGCCACTGCCGCTGCTGCCACGATAGCTTCTATAGCTTCTGTACCGCTCCATCCGTCGCCTAGTGGGCAGCTCAGTTACAAGACCATTATTTGACGTATTTTTTGCGCGCTCGGTTGGTCGTTTGGTTGGTCGCTCTCTCGGTATCGCAACGTATCGCCTCGCCTCGTATCGCTTATATCCATTGCCAAATCCCCCCGTTTCGATGTGGAGCAGCAGTCGCGCTCCTCCGCTCGTGGACCGGGCACGGGTATCGCATTCATGAGCTGGCTCATTGGCAATCATTTGGATTCGTACGCCAACCGGGGAGCCACAAGTTTGTTGGCCACCAAAGAATCCTCCGCATCCTCGGGCCGACTCGGTGGCAATCGTGATCGTGATCGTGGTCGCGTGTGTCAAGTGCTAAAGTGACCCACATAAAACCATTAAACCATAACCATATATATAGATATATATAGATAGATAGATAGAGGAGTGATTGTGATCGCAGGACTAACGTGAAGTGTGTGCCGTGCCCAGCAAGATTGCTTCGTTCCGGTGGAGAGTAGTATGCCCATTTGGTCACAGTGGATTCAACGAATAAAATGGCCGTTGGACCGACGGAGGGCAAACATCCGCCCTCAGAGAGCTTCTCGCCCACGCACCACCAGATTATAGCACCCAGCCCCATCCTGGCCGTACCCACGCTGGCCTTCTCCGCCGCCCAGGTGGAGATCGTGTGCAAGACCCTGGAGGACTCCGGCGACATTGAGCGCCTGGCCCGCTTCCTCTGGAGCCTGCCGGTGGCCCTGCCCAACATGCACGAGATCCTCAACTGCGAGGCGGTGCTCCGGGCCCGCGCCGTCGTCGCCTACCATGTGGGCAACTTCAGGTAGGAGCACAGAATCGGATGCTGGAACCCGAATGGGATGCGAATTCCGATTCGGATGGAGGATGAGGCTGACAAAAGCCCCGAGGCTCGGATGTCATTGCTCCTCTTCTCCTACCTCTTCCCTGATTAACCCTCGGACGGACGCTCGGTCATTCGATAGTTTTGCACAGCTTAATGAGGGCACAATGAGACGCTAAATTAATAAACAAAGGGATTAATTTACTAATTAAAGAACTGGCTGCGCTGGGCAAAGCCAAGTGGAGCAGGCTTGATTAATAAAACACCGACCGAACAATAGGTTCCCTCCCGGGCAGGGTCTTCCTCCGCCAGCTTTCAAATGTAGTCTCACATTACACGCCAGCTTCTAAGACGGAGACCGGAAACAATTCGTTTTGGCAATGGAATTTTGCAGACAAAGGATTTGCGTGAGATTAGCTTTTTGCCGGGTTTATGGAGGATATGTCATAGGGGCTTTATAGCTATATCTATAAGGCGAAGACCCACTCACTCGACCCGTTCTGTGAAGTGGGCAAACAGGTCCGTTGCGGCGGCAATCGATAGCGACAATTATCCAAGCAGTCGCCGCTATAAACGGCTGCATCAGGTTTTGCATCTCATCTATGTCAAATCAAATGGAGCTGCCTGCAGGCCGAGTGGCTATGTAATTCGAGTACAATCAATCAATGTCGTACATGAAAATAATAAATAATGGTGTATATGGAAAGCATATGCATATACGGACCTGGCAATGCAAGTGATTTGATTGCTTTGACTCGGTAAATAAACGACTTCCAATTAAAACCATTTGACGTACTCAACTGAGCTGTCAACGGCAGTGACGACAATAAATGCTTATGAAATTGTTTCAAAATACATACACATGGCGAGGGCTTAGGACGCCCGTTGTGACCGGGGTGTGACTTGACTCTCCTGGGGTGGGGACGGGACAGAATGGCTTTAACAGCGGGACATCTCCGAGTCCCAGAGGGTTGATGGGGTTGGAACTAAGCTCGCTACACTCTCTATACTATAGTACAAACTGTAGATTTAGATATTGTATCTGCATCATGCTCACTCTGGACTCTCTTTCCAGGGAACTGTATGCAATAATAGAGAATCATAAGTTTACTAAGGCGTCCTACGGCAAGCTGCAGGCCATGTGGCTGGAGGCCCACTACATTGAGGCCGAGAAGCTGCGCGGTCGATCACTGGGTGAGTAAGCCTTAATTCTAAGTATCAGCATCAATGCCCAAATACAGCAGACTTTATAGCAACAAACCTATAAGCAAAAGCCTAATAGTCATTACATCTTTGCATAGAAGAGCTATAAGTATTTAAGTATATTTAACTTTAACCAACCAAATGATGATTTATAATTTGGTCGCAACTGGTTTGTTGTAATGACCAGATACTAAGTTTCCATGTATATTTTTCAATTCATGAAACCATTTTGTCTGCTGAATGTTTCAACTTTAAACAAATGTTACTGTTAGTAGCAAGCCAGAAAATCGTTTAGAATTACAATTAAAAGCTTTTATATTTAAAAACATTGCGTCAAAGCAATCTTCTACGCCGAGAAGCCGTTAAATGTCAATAAATAGTTGCATAAAATATTACATTTTTCTAATATATATTTTTTTCTTATCTTAAAGTAACTCACTTGATTATTTACCTTATACTAAAGCAATACAACAAATAAATTTAATACCAATTAATTATTTTCTTAATCTTTATTGAATTTTGTTTTTAATTTTTAGATTTAAATTACAACTTTATAAACTTGAATTAATATAAAATGCAGAATTAGTTTTTGAAAAGGTAAAAGCCACAGCAATTTTGTTTATAAATACTATATTGTCGTATTAAATACTTTTAAAAACGTTCTTAATTTATTAACTATACAACAAATTTACATCGAATCAAATATAATGTCCAGATTTATTTTATTATTATTTATTGAAACTGGGAATTCTATTTAGATGATACAGAAGTCTTAAATATATCTTATTTAATACATATAACAAAAATATAACAATTTCTAGCTAGATAAAACAAATTAAAACACAAAAGAATTAAACCACTTAAAATCATTTTTGTTTTAAAAATAATCATTTCAAATACTGAACCGTCAAAGTTAGTTCTCATGTTTATATTATAAAGAAATATTAAATCTACCAAGTGACATACCAAAGCCAACTAGTCGTATACGTAATATTTCAAAAATAAAAAAATGTTATAAAAGAAACAATCTTGATTTAAATTATTAGAAACATATTTAAGTCAGGAAAATTCCTTTTATACCATAATTGGTTTAGCTCTGTCTATCAACTTTCTGATAGTAATTTTCTATAGTAACTTTATTATCAGCATTGTTTATCGTAAAATTAAATACCTCAACTAATAGCTGGGTTATTTATAGGCTCCCTTTATACTAATACCACATTTTATCGAAAAGGAATAATAATAACTAATTAGAAACATGGTTTTCCCTTTTTCCCCACATGTAACTATTTATATTTATTATAATTAACTCAATTTCCCTGCCTCTTTCAGGCCCCGTGGATAAGTATCGGGTGCGCAAGAAGTTTCCCCTGCCGCCCACCATCTGGGATGGCGAACAGAAGACGCACTGCTTCAAGGAGCGCACGCGGAGCCTACTGCGCGAATGGTACCTTCAGGATCCGTATCCGAATCCCACCAAGAAGCGGGAGCTGGCCAAGGCCACCGGCCTGAATCCCACGCAAGTGGGCAACTGGTTCAAGAACCGACGCCAGCGGGATCGGGCCGCCGCGGCCAAGAATCGGTGAGTCTACTTAATTAGCCATTAGACTTAGACGGGGGCTAGAAGAGGGCAGGGCCGAGCCGGGAAACTTGATCCGGTGCAGGGTAAATCGATACCCCTGCCCAGATACATTCTGTGGGTCAAAGCAGGAGGTGGAGCATGGAGCATGGAGCATGGAGCATGGAGCATGGAGCTTGGAGCGCGGAGCGGGGATCGCACAGGAGCGTTTCCATTTCATTGATCCGTGCCGATCTGCGGCAGCGGTGGCGGCACCCAGTGAAGCGTTCTCGATTTCTGCTGTTTGTTGCGGTCTCCGCTTTTTGGCCACATTAAACTGACCGCCGACGATGAAGGGTATGGGTTTGGGCCAGGTCCAGAGACAGGCCGAGATGCGATGACGATGAAGGAGACACACTGTACAGCGATGATGATGATGATGATGATGATTGTGATGGCGATGATGACAGTGTAAACACAGCTCATGCTTCAGCTGGAAAGGTGCAACCGCTTGCAAAATATGGCCAGGAGAAGTTAAAACTCGACCAATTCGCGCGAAGTTGAAATGAAGAAGATCCCGCTGGAAGTGAAAGAAGGCAAGTTAAGTGGAATGACACTGCAAGAAATCCTCGGAGCTGGAATCGTAGTCCACTCAAGTGTTTTGGCTGCTCCTGCAGATGCGCAAATATTTCAAGTTCTACCTGCTGCTCACAAAAAGAGCCAGAGGGAAAGGGAAAAGTAAAAGAAATCGAGACAACATTTGGCATTCCTTGGAAACCCAGCACAGCCAGAGAGAGAGATCCAGAGATCCCAGCCAGCGATCTCCGTGTTTATTAAGTTAGGAGCCGCATCGGCAGCGGCCTCGTCTCAAATTGAATGAATCTGCACAAAGCGCCAAGCGTAGCCAAAAAAAATCAGAAGTTTACAAAGTAAAAAGGGTACAAAAAAGATTTAAAAACTGCAAAATACGCATCAAAAATACACATGAAAAATAAAAACCAGATGCGAGCGGGTCATTAGTTAAAATGATGGCGATTATTTCGCTTGTAAAGCAGCAGCAGCCACGGATACGCCGCCATTACAACTCCATCCGCACTCGATCCGCGGATCCCAAGCCTCCAGTCCAATCCCCAATCCCCGATCCCTGCCTGAATTCGAGTTTTTCGAGGTTTCGTGTAGTCATCGTGTTATTAAGCAGCGGCGGCGGCGGCGGCAAAAGCCCCCAGAGATGAGACAAAAAGGCGCACTGGAGGCACACAAATATGTATGCTCGGTGTCCATATAAAAAAATATGAAATTAAAAGCCGTTCATATGCGACGGCCAGACAACTTCGACAGCGCCATGCGGCAGACACTGGAGGAGGAGGAGAAGGGTGCCCGCAAGGGGACCATTCTAACCGGGGAACCAAACCAAACCAGAAACCCCAAGCAGCAGGCGCTGACTGTTCAAGCATTGTGCGCTGAAAAATTGTTAACATTTTTGCTACTGCACTTGTGCGAACGGAGAACGACAGGCCGCCAAGTCAGTCAGGGAACTTGAGGAAGGCTCACACTTGGCAGAGCGAAGCTGGGAATACCCTTACTTTGGAGGGCTTTTAGGGTTTTGATGTAGGAAATGTTGTGACTGAAGAAATAGAAGCCATTATTAGTCTCTTAAATCCTAAGCCATTAATTGTACATTGTTATAGAAATTCATAAGAAATTTACTTTGGAAGGCTTTTAGGGTTTTATGTAGGACATGTTGTGACTGAAGAAATAGAAGCCATTATTAGTCTCCCAAATATTAAGCCATGAATTGCAAATTGTTATAGAAAATCAAATTGTTATAGAAAATCAACAGAAAATTGTGGTTTTTATGGAAAATCAACAGAAAATTGTAGTTTATATAGTCGATTAATTGACGACACTTCTTTATACATTGAACCAACACAGATTGCTGAAAATTTGGTTTCTGAAATAAAATATAAGCAATAGATAAGATATGTACGGTATTCAGGAGGTTGTAGGATAGTTTTTAAGGTGGATATAACCTTTTCTATAGCTGGATCTAACCTTAAGATGAGTTTTTTACCTAATTACGTTTACGGTATGCGGAAACTTTTAGAAGACGAGAAAGAAACTATATATGTATACCCATTTTCAAACGAAATAAAACTGGATTACTGGCAATTAGAAAGTGAAAGGATATATATTAGTATATAGAAGATAATATCTTTAGTTGATTTTTCTCATATACTTCGAGGTTATATTTTGTATTAAAGATATTCCCTAATTTCCCTTAAAACGTGGTCCTTGCACCAAGCCTCTTCAAAGGCATAATTCCAACCTCCTTATAAATAATTCCAAGTTGGAATTTGTAACCTCCTTGAATAATTAAAACACCCTCTGCTAAAGGGTATTCCAAGGCAGCTGGAGCTGTGTAGAAACCAGATCGTGAAGCCAGAAGGAGCCACGATGTCAAACGGTTGTTGTGGCCCCAGCCGAGATGGTAAATCAATCAAATACACAGCTCCAATCCACTGCCACAGCCACTGCCACTGCCACATCCACATCCACATCCACTCGCTTAGAAAGGCTCTGAGGAGAAAGGCAGCAGCAGCGGCGGCGCGTTTCCCGCTCCCGAATTGAGTAATTAAGACATCGGAGATTGATCGACTCAACTCGACTTCAGTCGTTACGGCGGAAACCCGGCGCACTGAAGACTTGTCATGCTCTGATGCCTCCAGCCGCCAAGTGGCCATTGCAAATAGAGTATGGAGCATGGAGAATGGAGTACGGGAGTGCACAGGGAGTTAGCAAAGATATTCAAAATCAAGATTGCTGCACATTACACAGGAATTCTGGGGAAGCACATGAACGAATGGGTAACTGCAGGTTCCAGTCATCACCATTTCTACAGTTCAGAGGAAACACTTTAAGGTAACAGACCCATGAGGAAGCAGTTAAGCGGATGGGAACGTAATTAATTCCATATTAACTAGAATATTGATTCTATAGTTGAGCAGGAAAGCTACTTTCTTGGCTTAGGAATACTTAAATTACTGGAATATATGAACTATGAATATAAATACAAAATTTCACCCCCCACTCACCCATGAATCACCGACCAAACTACAAATCATTAGAGAAAACAAAACGCTTTGGCAAGAAGCTTCTATTGTGCAAATTCATTAAGGCAAAGCCCCGGCTCGAGACTTGATTTTGATCAATTACAATTGCCACTCGACGATGCACGACAGCGATACGAAGCTCTTGGCCACTGAATCCATTGAATCCACTGATTCCACTGAATCCGCCTCGCGCCGATGCTTTTATTGCGTGAATTACCCGGCAAGCGAAATGCGTGGCTCGTGGACAGCCACTGGAGATGGAGATGGAGATGGGCTGCTAGGGAGATGACGACGATGAGATTCGCCCACATCCCTGCATCCATCTCCAGCTGAACGGATGGCCAAATTAGGGGCACTGTGGGCGTCCAGCCGAGAACACGAAATGTGCCAGCAGAAAGCAAATCAACCAGCAGCATTTCGGGAGTGAGAATGGGAATCCGAGTTGTTGGTGAAGTGTAATAAAGCTGAGCGCACAGCAAATATGTTGTAAATGTCAATTATCAATCAAAATAACAAACACGCACTTGCGAACGGGCAATATAAAGATACAAAGATACATCCAGGGGTCGGCTGTGAGTCTGAAGAGGTTGTGCTCATCGATTTCCCAGCAGCCTCTCTCGAATTCTAATGAAGAAAAAGAAGCTGCAGAAGCAGATATTCCCAGCCCCAGCCCCAACTCCAACTCCAATTCCATTTCCATTCCCATCCATCCCCCATCGATATCCGAGTCGGAGGGTCCACTTGTCAGAGCGCTCGGACAGGGCACTCGAGGGCCATAAGTACCCATACCCATGCCCAGGTCCCAGACCCGAGTCCAGATCCGAATCCACAGCCGGGATGCGATCCGAGGGAGCTGAGTCCGGGGACCACTCGACGCTGTTTGC
Organism: Drosophila nikananu; assembly: GCA_008042635.1. Classification (NCBI taxonomy): domain Eukaryota; kingdom Metazoa; phylum Arthropoda; class Insecta; order Diptera; family Drosophilidae; genus Drosophila; species Drosophila nikananu. The sequence goes on along the minus strand of VNJV01019818.1, from coordinate 2,460 downwards.
ACAACACCAACTACCGTTTTCGGTGGCTTGTGAGAAAAATATACAAGCAGCTCGACGACAATGGGAGCGGGAGCTGAAGGTGGATCTGTACACGGGAAGAAAATCTATATACATTATATAATATTTGTAAAAATTAATGCTTATATAAGGGAAGAACCGAAGTATGATATATCATTAGATAACCAAATAATTCTATAGGAAAAGAACATATTTGTGGGCTAATTTAGGTCTTAATTTAGTCAGAATATATTTTAGATATTATTAGTAACAGAAATTTAGTAGTTAAAATTGAATAGGGATTGCCTTTAATATAAATACATAGACAAGAGCTTTTTTTGTGGCTTTATAATTTAGAACATTCATCTTTTGCTTATTACTACTATTTCCTGAGATATTTCCTTCTGTAATAAAAAAGCTAGGTTTATAAGGAAAGAAAGATGCATAGATAAATAAATGATGGATACATACATGATTGATATATAAATATTTAGATAGATAGATAGACAGATAGATAGACTGATATATAGAAAGATACTTAATGAAAGATAAGTAAAAGAACATAGAACCAAATTCAAAATGCTTAATAATTTCTACAATTTAAAAGGCTCCATAAAACTCTAGTTAAAAATATAACTTCCTGTATAAAATGTATTCCTATTTTGATTCTATGATTTTTTTTGATCTATGTTTTTAAGTAACTCCCAACCAAGATTACCCCCAATTCTGGCCGTGTATCCGCTAACTCAGCTCCAAGAATGAACTGAATGAGAAGCTTCGGTGTCGGACACTTCAATGCCGCGTAGAAAGTGTATTAAAGAAATTAATAAGAAGTCAGGTTCAAGTCATCGCCATCGGCAGGCGGATGACTCTCCATCGATGGCTGGCCGAGTGAGGAGGCTGGGAAGGCAGGCAGCAACACCGGATGTGGCCTTTTGTTCAATTGACAAGTGATAGAGGCTCAACTCAACTCGAGTCGACTCGAAATAAAAGCGAACAGCACTCCGCCCCAAGGGTTGTAAATATTCAAATGCGAGAGCAAATTTAAATCCCGTTTGTCAACAGATCTCTCCGGCTGGAAAAGGGAATAAATATAAAATAAACGTTGATTGCATTTAGGGCACAGAAACATAAGGATGGCATGGATGAGGGCCCCTCGGGAGGGCGTAGGACTGCTCCTTTCACTGCTCTCGCCTGTCCAAATATTTACACAATTTACGGCATTCAATGCGGAGTGACACAATTACTTGAAAATAAAATTGCGAGCTAGAGTGCGATGCAATTTTCCGGCTGATTTTGTCGCTCTATTGACTTGGCATTAGTCGGCAGGTTCATTGATTTGATTTCCCCCCCACACATTCACTTCCAACTTTGTAGCTGGTTTTCGGCCTTTAGGCCATATTTAAAGCGAGCATCTTTTGTTGGCCTAGCACAGAGATCGTGTTACCATTCCGGCATTCTTCTTTGCAGCCTGAATGGGTTTCAGTTCAGTTCGCTTTCGATTCGAGTCGGAATCTCCGTCTTCTGACATGAGCCGATTAAGGAACATTTCAATGCATCTCGGGTTTCCCATCCACAGACCCTTCTGGCTGGCCATGTCCAGGCGGGTAATTACATACGTGTCACTTCGGTTAGGTTAGGTGCCACGGGGTATCCGATTTCAGTAAACCCTTTGCCCTTGTCCTTGTCCTTGTCCTCGTCCAGATCGCAGCTAAGCCCCAGCTCCGCTCCCAGCTCGCTGCCAAGTCAATTGTGTGGAAAATGTATATCGTATTCGTGCATCCAAGTTTTCGGTTTCTGGGCTCAAGCCGAGCGTGCCAAGTCCCCAGGTTCGTTGCTCCATTCAAGCGTGAAAATGGCCTTGAGTCGCCCGTGCCAAAAATCTGGCTAACAGAAGCCATCTCACAAGGATTTCCACGCAGAATTCTGCGGCCAAAATGGTTTAAAGTTTCTCACTACAGATTTGCTTCGACGTTTCTAATTACCAATATTGAAACATTGTATAATACAATCTTATAGAAAGACCTTGTCTTGGGAGTATTAAGATATATGAGATCTAAAAACCTAATCTACCGAAAAATTGTTATTGGGTTTTTAAAAAAAAGCTGATTTTCAAAGTACAAATTTTGCAATAAATCTGCAAGACATAAACAATAACTATGTAGATTTTTTGTTAGTTTTTCTGAAGGTAAAATCTTCAAATAAGTTTTTTCCAATCAAATACATTCTTAACATAACTCTAGAATTTTTGTAAAATGTAATATTCCAAGTTTTCTCATAAATACATTATTTAATAACCAAAGCAACTTAGTTTTTGTTTCTAAACAGTTTGTGTTATAGGATATGGTAATAGAAACCCTTTGGATATTTATGGCTTTCCTAATCTTTATATTTTTTTATGAAAGCTATTGTCAGGACCCTCAGCTTGAGATTATATTCCCTTGAGAAAAAGTTTTATCTCGT
>VNJV01019814.1:0-50046 GCA_008042635.1 Drosophila nikananu | reverse complement strand
TATATATTCTTGATCAGCATCAACAGCCGAGTCGATCTAGCCATGTCCGTCTGTCCGTCTGTCCGTCTGTTCGTCTGTCCGTCTGTCCGTTTCTACGCAAACTAGTCCCTCAGTTTTAAAGCTATCTGGATGAAACTTTGCAGATATGCTCNAAGTATTTGGTTTGCAAGAGGCATTTATGTTGGCATTTCAGAGAGAGCGTTTATGTACATAGAAGTAGAAGTTATTAGACAATTACAATTACTGAACATCGGTTTAAAGAATATATATATTAGAAATACGCCTAGGGTTGTGTGTTCTGTTCTCGACTCAGGAACCTAGCCCTCCAATCGGAGCATCCATGCTGAGTGACTGGGAAATATAATTGGGTATTATGCCAAAGCTCAAAACTAAATCAATTAGCACACAAAAACTCGACTAGAACTCAACAGAACAGAACTTAAGGCAGCCGCTGGGCCGAGCTGCAGATGCCTAGCTTAAGCCTAAGCATCCTTAAACTGGAACTTCAAGTCTAAGCTCTAAGGTAAACGTAACGAAAATTATAACACTCTTAAAATTACGCTAAATATGCAATAAAAGTAAGAGATAAACGCAAAAAACTTCCGGAAATAAAGAGCTTCGACCTGCGGTGAGTCTCTAAGAGACCTCTCCTACCTTTGTCAGCCAAATCTCGGGCCCCAGCGCAGCCGATATCAAGTGTATGGCGATGATTGAGAACTGAGCCTCCGTCACATCGATTCGTCCAAAGCGCATAGTCCCAGACACATAGGTCTGCCAGTGGGCGCAGTAGAAGAGAGCTATGGCGCAGAAGCACTGCAAGAGCAAGGAAGGAAATTAATCTGCTGATTTTTCTGAGCTCACCTGCACTCACCTGAAAGAAGAGCCAGTTGGGATAGTGTCCAAGCTGGCAGGAGACGCACGCCGACAGAGCCACAAACACGGTGGATATGGAATCGCAGCCATGATCGAAGAGCTCGCCCAGCGGCGAGGAGGTATTCGTGCGACGCGCCTGCTTGCCATCGATGGAGTCTAAACTCTGGTAGATGAACAGACCCAGGGCGCACAAGAGGCAGGTCCAACGAGGAGGAGGATCCACGCCATTTGGACTGTAGCTGTGGGTAGGAATAACATAAAGAAATAAGTTAATTATTACAGATATAATCCATCCCTGATAATAGACTTAAAATGGGCAAACGACCCTGATTATAGTTGACATTATGTGGAACAGCAGATTATTGTAAAAGCTCAATGAGTACAGATAAGGCCATGTATTTGAATTTAATGAATAATAACAATCACGCTCTACAAACTTCACAAACTTGCTTAATAAACCAGCTCTTTAAGTGTTTGTGTATTGAAATACATTTAATTATTGTTACTTAGCTGTGTGTAAGGTCATGTAAATAAATTATGAAAAGCTAAGCGAAGCTAGCTGTAGTAAAAGCTATCAGAAATGCCTGAGCGTTTCGTGCGTTTCCAAGTCAATTAGCCACCAGTCCATTCCCATTCCCATTCCCAAACCGAACTCGGAAGGGTCTGACGTCAGTGAGCATAAGATCGCCTGATGAGCAAAGTTCCCTAGCTGAGTGTCTTAATTATCAAAATAATAATAATTTCACTTGCTTGCAGCTGCTGCTCCACCGATAAGCGAGAATCGCTCGCAATCTGTTCGGCGGCAATGTCGCCAAGTCAGCCGAGTTTAAGGTTCCGGCTTGGAGCCCGAAGTGAAGTCTAAGTAAACTAAACCACCTGATTCCCGCTGAATCATCGCTTAAAAGCTGACACTACTGCTTTATCGAGTCCCACTGACCTAGACAAGTTCAGCTAAAATCAGCAGCAGCTACGGGACTGGGGCTGGCAACAGTTTGTTTTGCCTGAAAAATTATTAAAACAAATACAAACGAAAAAAAGTGCAAACAAATGTAGAATAATAAACCGGTCGGTTCTTTTGGCTTTGGCGACGCTTTGTGAATGAATATATAGATCCTATACTGTATATTATATGGTCTAAAAATAATATAACTAGACACGTGAGCGCAGAGAAATAAAGGTGAATCATCTGTCTGAAAGTAAGTGACTCTTGGGGTACTTTGATTGGCATACAAATCAGGCCATAAAAGGGGAAAGGCTTGTGGCACGCGGGCCAGTTGCTCGCTACCTCAAAACCTATGGAAAAATTATAGTAATAATTATTATATACAAATGACTTTTGCCCCTTTTAGTCACTTTTACACTCGCAAAAAGGTGTTACTTATTAATAGACTCTCAGCGTTTTACGATATTATTCACCTACTCGCAGTAACGAATAACAAAGTACGAAAGATCAGTCGGCTTTCTGGCCCAGATCTTTAGAAAATCAAGGTTTTCACTGCAGCGGAGTGAAAGTTATATCTCTCTAAATATAATTCTTCTAATTGCTACAACTGTGGTGCTGCAAAAAGAAACTGTTTAGCGAAGCGAAACATGCTTAAATGTCGGACTTTGGTTTTCGGTAGACCCATAAAAATCAATTACATATGCAAATTGTCATTCTAATTCAATCAAAGGTATACGAAGACAGCGAAAAGAATCCCAATTGAGCGGCAAACAATTGGAAAATGGAAATGTGGCCGACCCCTGGGGTTAACTCGTCTGAACCATGTATCTTGACTCTCCCTAAAAATTATCTTTACCGGCTTTGGCACCTGCAAAAGGGTTTGACTGCAGTATTGCATCAACCCTTTAGATCCAGAGAGATGGATTAGCCCAGCCTTTGTTTATTTACTTATCCGTTTTAAGTAGCCTTTCTGGGCGAACTAAAGAAATGCGTCACAGGCAGAGAGACGCCGACAAGCGACGACGATTGCGATTACTTATATTTCGCTCAGTTCGAGTGTAATGGGGGAAAAGTGGCGAGACGCCCTCGCTATCTTATCGCGGCCAGAGCTGGTGTCCGACCAAGTGCCCCCTGAAAGGGGGTCCATCGTATCCGCCGCTGCCGCTGACTCCCCACCCACTAGCTCAGTTATTTAGTAGTATTGTAGTTACGGCATGATAAGCTATCGCTACGCATTATGAAACGAACCGAGCTATGTCGCCTGATTTTACTATATTTTCTTTGGTTTAATGTTGTGTTTATTGCGAATTAGTTTTGTTTGATTTGATATCGATAACCAAGTGAGTTGGTCAATTTTAAAGGTGTGGGATGATTCCGAAGAGAGTTTTAAGATAATACTTGCTATCACATCAAAAATTTCATACAAACATGGTCAGAAATGTACTTGAACCATCAAAATATTTTTATTTAAAGGAATATTCTATGAAAATTACAAATAAACTGAACCAAAATGATTCTAAGTCAAAAGAAAGTTCGCTTTTAAAAAGTGGAATGTCGCTAAATAGAGAAAAACCGAGAGTGACAAGTGATGGGAAAATTATTGAAGACAACAGCTGATACACAAAGCAACTAATCCCCGCATATTTTGTTGGAAATACACTAGCAAATAAGAGCTGGCGCTGATGGCAATGAAAAGCCAACAACAAAACTTGTGAAAAACTTGCGATTTTTGAGGGTCGGGAGAGAGAGTGCCGGCAGGAGCGGGTTTTATTTATTTTGTTCGGTTCAGGGCGGTGCTTACCAAATTAATATTAACGTCGTCACCACATTGAGGATGAGGCCCACAATGGTAATGAGATTGGGGGCCAGCCAGAGGGGCGTTTGGGACACCAGCCAGTTCCACCAGGGCTGCAGGAGCGGATCGAGAAGACTGGTACTGAAGCACGAGTATTTGTGCTCGCTCAGCTTACGCAGCTGCTGGGCGCTGAGGATGTGCTTTTCTCGGTATGCGAGCAGTGGCATCTTGCTCGGTTACGTGCGGTTGCGTTGGCAAATCCCTGAGTGCTGCACGCGCTTTTCACTTTTCACTTTCCTCTGACCTAGCGCTTTTCCCTCGCGCGCATTTGTATACGTGTTCCTTGCTTCGCGCTTGTATAGGTAGTTGCGAGTGTGTGTGTGCCTCGGGGCTTTCCTGGCGAGATTTCCACACGTGGACCGCTAAGCTGGCGAAACTACGGATCCGCACTTTTTGTGTCGGAGAACACTTATTCGGGGTCGGTCGTGTGAGTCTGTTGGTTGCGCGCGCCGAGTCTGCACTTGTATGTTTACTTAGCAAATTAACTTAATTGTGTCTGCTTTTTTCTTATTTCCATTTAACAAGTGTGACCTTTGTTGTTGATAATATACCACAGTGTTGCCAGACGAAAATTTGACTTTCCCCCTAAAAAATCCTGGCTAAATTAAAAAAGTAGTTAGTTTCAAAATATAAAAAAAAAAGTATTATTGTGAATTTGAAAACTGTTGAGAAAAATAAAACAAGTAGAGTGTTTTTTTATTATAAACATATATTTTTAGAAATTGAGATCATCTGAAAACTAGGTTTTGTTTATACATTTGTTCGGATGGTTCAAAGTTATTACAACTGTTTGACAAAGTTAGTCTTATACGTGAAAAAAACATCTGCAGTACTCTTTTGTCATATTTTGCCATATTTAGAAGATTTATTTTTTAAACATTTTTGTCATATTTTAGTCAATATTTTAATTTTAGAGTATTCCTTTTAAACTTTTTAATAATTCAGGATTTCAAAACCCCCTAAACTTGCCCCCTAAAAATTCTTCCCCCCTAAAATTCCCCCTAGGAAATCTAGGGGGAAAACCCCTGATCAGGGAACACTGATATACCAAAATATCAATATATCGATCTTTTCTAAAGATGATATATTTATATCACGATATTTTGTTTTCCCAAATATCGAAATAGCGATATTTTATTTGATATTTTTTGTCAAGACGAATTTATGAATTAAAAAATACAGCAATGGCTTCAAAACAGCCTTTTTCTTTTAATTGTTGGTTTATTATTTAATTTTTGTAATTTTCAAATGTAAATCGTAGATGTTTTCAGCATCACCAGCGCGCGCCACATAATCTTGAATAAGTTGGAGGGGCAAAAAGCAAACATTCTTCAGTATAAATAATTTCATTATATTTTAATGAAATATCGTATCGATGATATTTTATTTATTATTATTTATTTTGACCAAAAAATATAATCGAGACGATATTTTTTAATATATCCGTCAACTATACTTTGTATGATAATATATCAGTGCTGCGTTTTAAAGCGAAAAATTTAAATTTCTTTATGAAAAACATTGTCAAAAATTGTCACAAAATTAGAAATCAATTTTTAAATGCAGAAACGTTCTCCCGTAAAAATTAAGAAGACAAAACCAAACCACTCTGAAATCGGTTGAGTTTAAGCCAAGTTACTATCAAAAACCATTATAGGAGTTCTCGATTTTTTAGTCAAAAATATAAACCTTTAAAAACAAAAATGTAAGTGGTTAAAATTGTCAAAAATTTGCAAAAAATTAGAAATCGAGTTTAAAATGCAGAAAAGTTTCCCATTAAAAACTAAGACGAAATCCGTTGAGTTTAAGCGAAATTATGATCAAAAAACCCTTTAAGGTGTCAGCGATTTTTGAACCAAAAAAGTAACAATTTTTTTCTAGAAAATGAAAGGGATTACATCGTCGAAATTGTCAAAAATTGGAAAAACTTTGAAATCGAGTTTTAAAAAGCTTAGGGACAATTCTTAATCAACGATGATTTATCAAATGATGATCGTGTCTTCTGTTTCCAAAATTGACTGTCAACAAAGTATGACCGCATTATTGCGGTCGTGAGCGACCAGCGTTGCCAGACTTTGTGGTCGCGAGTGACCATAGTTGCCAGACTTCGCGGTCGTGAGCTACAGCGTTACCAGACTTTTCGTATACTAATGGAACCAGCTATGGACCTATCGATACTACTCAATTTTCGACAAAAAGAAATTGATTTCAAATTAATATATCATAGTTTTATTAGATAAATCAGTTTGGTTGCTTATACTAACTTCTCAACTTAACATACCGTATGCAATGTTTCATTTGTGTGTGTATTTCTTTAATATCTAAACCTTGTCATTGCCTGCTTTATTGTTACGATTTGAAAATTATGTTTAAATATGCGGCTACTACTGGTACTGGGCCGAGAAATGTGTTTCGCTTTACTCCTGATCTAAATGCTCAAAAAGTACAAAAGTCGCGCGTCCAGCTGCCCATTAAATATTGTGGCTTATGTTTATAAACTATGGCCTTTCAAAAGTTATTTTTGATGTGTTCTTGTTTACTATATTTCCATGAGGCATCGTCTTCATCGTCGTCGTGTTTGTTTCTTAGTTTGGTGGATATTAGGAAAATGTATAATGGTATTCGATATATATAATATATGTAGATAAAAAAATAGGCTTAAAAAGTTTTCGTTTTTTTTTTTTTGCATTTTGCTGTTTCAATTACTTTATATATTGGCAACTCTCATTACATTTGTTCATGCATATAAAATGATGTAGTTATGTGGCTGAAAAAGGCTCTTGAGCGTGCAACTGTCGCCTCCTGGCTGTGAAAAAAGGCCGCACTCAACCTTATTTTATAAATAGTAGTAGTAATTTATTAATTATAGCACAATATGATATATATAGCAGCTGTTTGAAACTTTTTACACATGTCACACAAAAGATTTATTTCTCATCTAACATCGAGTTGGTGGCTGAGTTGAGAAAGAACAGGATACAAAAATATTAAAATAAAATAAAAGAAAACAGAGAACGCGACTGACAAAGTTTAAACTTATGACAATAATCGAGTGCACGTGCAGCCGAGGCTTAATATCGTTCGATACATATCTTTTAATTACAGATGCGTGCGTATGTATTGCATGTATGTATGCATATAGTAACCAGCGATGCAAAAATTAATTTAATTTACGTGGTAATATAATAATATAAATTTTGTTTTAATTGTCTTCAGCTTTGAGACATTTAGGCAAACGTTTTTCTTGTTTTTCATAGTGAATTTGTTTCGCTTTCTCTATCAATTTCTTGTTAAGCATTATAGGTTTTGTTTGTGTAATTCGTAATCATTATTATATAAGTGTTTACTCCCTCTCGAACATCGAATAAACTAAAGAGCACACTCGAGACTCGCTTCGAAGCACAGGACAAATATTCTTCTCGTCATCGAAACTTAAATTACATATATATATATATAATATATTTATATCAAAAATCCGTTTGTTTACAATAATAATAATAGTGCCAGCTCGTATGCAGACATATTTGAATGGGCCTATAGCTGCGGTCAAATGAGCTAACCTCCCTGTCAGAGCCAAATCAAGTGCTTCCTGCTCTAGGCCGCAGCTATAGGAACACAAATAAATGTACATATCTTAGTTTAGACTTTTAAAGTGCAAGTTGTTTCGGTTGTTGCTCTCTGTTGTTGCTGCTAAGTGGCTATGAAACGATTTTGTTATGGTTTTATCTCTTCTCTATCGTACTGTATTTCCTTTTTGTGTTTTATCAAAAAACGTCAAAACGTAAAAAATGCATTATTCGGCTTATATAGGCTTAGACTTGTGTGTGTTGTATATACGATCTCTACTGAATTTATGCTCGTCCTTTTCTCGATTTCTCTTGTATATAAATATTTAAAATTTGTGTTTAGTTCCTTCTTCTTGCTGTTATTGCAGTTGCTGTGTTGCTGTGTTTGTCGGGGGAGAGACGAGTGCATCCTCATCCTTATATGTTATCTTATTATGAATGATATGGCGTCACATAAGTTGCTGGGAAGATTCCTTTCCTATTGCCAATCTCGCCGTTCCACCAGTTCTCGTCGGAGCGGTCTGTAACGGTGATGACATCGCCGCGTCTGAAGTCCAATTCGCCGGATTCCTGTGGCACAAAATCGTACAGCGCCTGCACGAGCATCTGCAACATAGAAACCAGAAGGGGAAGAGAGCGTGAGAATCATTTTCATTCTTAGTTGGCACCATCACTGTTTTTGTTTATAGTTCAGATGTGGTGGGCGGCGGACGGGAAAAAGCATGACCTCAATGTGTTGTGAGTGTTTTTAAAATAAATCTGCCTGCCACATGCAAGGCGGAACCCCGGCCTCGGAACCCACCTCTTCAGGTATCATATCACGCAATTTGACATCCTGCGACCGGGACACGCTCGCCGTCCGGTGATATTCGACCAGTTCGTTTAGGGAGTTGAACTTGACCACCCAGAGGAAGAATTTGACTTGGGCGTCGCGCAGAACCTTGAAATGCTGAACACCATCGGGGCATCTGTCATGCGATAAAAGAGAAATCAAAGGTCAGTAATTGGATTAAGTGCAAGAGGAAGGAATAAACTTACTTGACTGATAGAGAGAAATCGCCGGGACTGGATTCGCTAATGCGTATCAAAAAGGCGCCTTCGTGTTTGTTGGACAGCAGCTTCTCGGCATCGGCGCGTGTGATGCGACCATAATACCAACTAAACATATGATTGTGCGATTACTATGAATCCTGTTTTGGGGATAATGGTTTCTACTCACTCGTGATTCTTCATCTCAATGTAATTGCTGGGGATGAGGCCTTCTTTTCCTTCCAACTCGGCACGGTACCAATTTGAATCATCTTCCATATTTAATATCTTTAATTAAAGGGGGTTTTAAAAGTACATTAATTGGAGTCAAGCAAAGTAAGCTGTCTTATTTAGCAATCTAACATGTTTAATGTAAAATCTCTATATAACAAATACGCGGATGCTTATATTAATAGAAAATATTTATTTATTGTTTCGAAATTTAATAAACCGGATTTTATATTTTAAAATCCTCAATATCTAGCTGTCTTTACTATATTCTTATTCCAGTTTCATCAGAGCCATCATCGATGAACCATAAAGTAAAAACATATGTATGTTTTGTATCTTTAATAATGCCTGGAATTCTGTGATTTTAATTTATTTCCTGCTTCAAATCAATTGCAATCCATATATTGAATACGTAATCCGTCCCTCGAATCTTTTCTTAGAAGCTGCTGCCACTGGGTTTTCGATTTGAAAGGCCACACCCCTTGAAGCGGCCAGACAAAGGGAGACGTCTCAGGCGCGGCATTCTTCCGCTTTGTTGTTCATTGGCGACTGACCGCGATTCTCCAGAGATTTTGATAAACAATTTTCAATTGTCTGCTGATTGCCAGCCGAAAACTGTGCCAGACCGCAATCAACGGCGCACGGACTGAAGATAGTTCACCCTGGGAAGTCCTACATCTCTGTTATCTATCCTCTATTTTCACTATTTTCATATCTGTTGCTTGGCGGAGACTAAAAATAAACAAGCATTATGCCTGACATGTGATAAGAATGTTAAGTGAAACGGCGGCTAGTCCAATTTCACATTGTTCGTGTGTCTAATGGAGCCTCTGTTTTGCCAAACTTTTGGACCAAAAATGACACAACAAGTAGCCTACGTAATCGCCTGCTGCCTGCCTCCCAGCAGCGGCGCCTTTTATGATTTCTTTCAATTTCAATTGCCAAAAGTCAAAATGGGTACGAGTATGTGTATATCTCGCATTGGTTTTTTGTCAGATATTTTGTTTTGTAAAGGCCACAACACTGGGAATTCCCATAGTCGAATTAGCTTAGAGTAGCTTTTTCATGAATGAATTGCGGAGACGTTGGTTGACACCGACCTCCACGCACCTGAACCTGAGCTGCAATCTGCCCGCGGAAATCCTCCCACAAATATATGTCGGAAATATGTATGTACATATCTTGCGTAAAAGGTCAGGATTCCGCCCACGCACTGGCATGAGTCAGTTTCTGTTTTGTTAAATATAAAAGAAGCCGTAAGTAAATAACGTAGTTAACGTTGTTACATACTCTCTCTCTCTCCCTGTTAAACAAATTTTTCCTTGAGTACTTGAGTTATTTGGCAGGTTTTGCGCTGTGTCCCAATAACGTTCATGGGAGTCGGAATAATGGAATGGCATTCAAATGAGTCATAAAAGGCGCCTGTTATACCCCTTGTGATACTGTGTAATCATAGTGGTTAAGAGGTTTACTGGTTAATTCCATCGTTTTGTGAGTAATTCCATGTTTTTTATACAATTATCCCATGGTATGCCTCATTGATTTCTAGTCTTAATAAAACAAAAGAGGCCGGGTGCTGTGAATAGTTAATTCCACACAATTTCAATCTACAAGTTAATAGATAACCCCACAGTCGATATATTAAATTTCTGTTTTTTTTTTCGGTTAATTTTCGCACGTCTGAGCAATGTGGGAGAAATTCGGGTGACGTCGGGGGAGGGTTTGTCAAGTCAATTCTCCAGCTTATGTAAAACTCAATTATTGTTTTTATCGTTGTTGGCAGTGGGTAATGGCAGTGGCAATGTGGCTCTGCTGGATCTGGTCGGGCTAATTGGCATAGCTCTCCATAGTTCTAATCCATCCCCCATAACCGATACCGCCCGCATCTGTCACCCAGACATTGTTCATCGTATATTTATTTTATTTTTAGCTTGTTTCATTCATTGAATACAGCCAGCCGCCGCTGAGAAATTCATTTCCACGGTTTCGTCGCGTATTACAGTCAATTTTCTCGCAGATCTTTTACACGCAAAGAAATAGTATTTATGTTTTTTTTGGAATTAGATGGAAAACAATAAAATATCATTTAATAAGATCCTATTTGGATTACTAATTACCAATTGTTTAGGTATTTTTCACCATGAGTAAAGCTAAAAGGGAAATCTTTTGGAAGTTAAATTCTATACTCAGCAATACAAAGATAATGTTTATAATCAAATTTTCTTCTAACGAATTAACCTCATATTAATCATTGTTTAGAACCCTTTTTGTCGGTGTAGAGAAACGGGAACAGAGGAATTTGTGCCTGGGCAGTTGGAAAATGCATAAATATTTTTTTGCCGACGCTCTCCGAGAGCTGGCACGTAGTGGCCATGATTGTTGTTATTATCAATTCGTTGGCAGTCGCTGGTTTATGTAATTACCAGAGAAAATGACTATTGTGCCTCCGCGCGGGTTCTAAGCGCTGGAAAGTGTCAAATTGACACGAACGTCGCGTCGTTCACTTTTCATTGTTCATCGCAGCAAGCGAAAGTTGAACTTAGAATACCATTTCCATATCCATTTCGATTTCGCGCTTTTGTTATAATAAAACGTGGCTTTTCTGTGTCACGACGAATCCGTTAGAACTCGAGGTGGCGGTGGCATTAAGCCGAAGATGGTTGTTCCCAGAAAACTAAACACGAAATATCTAAGAAATTGGCCGTTCAAGAAACCAGTTTCTGGAATGAACAGAATTGGAATGAAATGAAGTGTTTGTTGATGATTCAGAAGGGGGGCTCGCATGTGTGTTTCCCTCTATCTTTTGTGTGCGAGTTTGGGAATCTTTTCAGATAAGACCGTCCAAATATCGAGTGAGTAAGCACAAGGGCAAGCAAATGCGCCCCAAGTTCGAACTGAAGTATCTCAGCCGATTATCCATTGGAATCCTCTTCTTTGCTCGCACCAAATGGTAATTGTCTACGGCTGGGTTATCAGTTGTTTACTCAATGATAAGCCGTAGCAGGGAGCTAAAGAGCTATGCAGACCAGCCACTCTCTCTCTTCCGCAGCTAGCCGTGGACATGGACTATCTAATGGGACGAGAGCAACGCACACACTTGACCTTCGGTCACCGATAAAGGAAGCTTCTTTGGCGAGTCATTGACACCATCAATCAGCACAGGCCCAGGCATACAGGCGCACACTGAAAAAATGCAAAAGGCAAAAAAAACCTGCCTGTGCCAGTGACTTGGGGGACTGTGCCTGGGCTCCTCCTGCTGTGACTAACCTACGACAAGGTAGACACACCAACAGCCACAGCCACAGCAGCACCATTACCACACCATCGCCATGCAACTGCTCCCAACAACAGTTGCTGCAACGAAAATCAGCTTACAGCGCGCCCTGGCAACAAGAAACCGGAAAATTCGCCAGCCAAAACAAAGGGCCTGGCCCAGGAGATAGGACTGGGGACTAGCTAGCACCTGGAAGGGACGCAACGGAAAGGCGAAAAACAGATCGAATCGCAGCCGGGGCAGCAGCAGCCTTCTGCAAGAAACTGAATCTTCGCGGCTAGCCACGAGCTCAGATCGGATGTGCTATATGCATGAGCAAGCTACCTACATATAAACGTATCTATAACTTAAATTAGAGCCAATATTAGCTGCAAATTAAATTAGATACATTAGATACATTTTGCATTAAACTAGTTTCACCTAAAATCAACTTTATGTTATAAAACTAAAAAACAATAACCTAGGGAATTAACTAAAGGTGCCCAACAATATAATTTTCCCATTTTTCATAGGCTTCAAGGTATAAGTTTAGAAAAATCAACTCAAAAACACATAAATCAATAATTCAAATAAATAGCAAACAACTGCACTAAAGACTTCAACACCACATTTCCAGTGCTACGTGAATCCCCATCATAAACAGTATTTATCTGTGAATATTCATTTGAGTTTTTTATTTTTTTGTGAGAGCATTTGCTACCCGGTGAGTCACTCGACCGGTGGTAATCCTTTGGTGTTGGTTCTGGCGGATGCACCTTTGAACCGCTTTCCCAGCTTATATCTTTGTCGGTTTTAAGGTAACAAAATCCGTACGTCTGGGGGCTTAGGATGTGGGTTAAGGCAACGACCTGGAGCAGTGCAGCAGTTCAGCGGCAGAGATTATGCATGCAATCCCCTGCCCCCGCTCCCCCCGGCGAACACTATGCATAAATCTGGTGATAATGACGAATGGAAGAACTCACCTTTAGGATCTGAGTTTTGCGAAAACTCAGCTCGTCCTCGGCAGTCGCGGAGAAGTCGTGTTTGGCAATCGCTTCCATTGCTGCGCGTTGCTTGCTTGTGCGTAATTGCAAACGCTGGCGAAGTCACTTTCAGTTTAGCTTTAGTTAACGTTTAGTCTATGGCTATTTGAGATTTGCTATTTGCTACTGGCTACTTGCTATTCTGCTTGCTTTATCAGCCTTGATGCACCACACACACACACTCACGCACAGCATACATGGGCAGGTTGGATTTCTCGCCTGACTCTCTCCTCACACTACAAGTGCTGTGGAAATGAAAACGAAACGAAACGATTCCGTTATTAGTTTGCGCGCATTATATAAACAATAACTCATGGATGTTCGACGGCGGCGCGATTTTCTGGTTAATAATATTCTTGGGCGAAAAGCGATTAAAAATACACCGACATGCCCAGAGCAGCAACACAGAATGACAGGCGGCGACAACACAGCGCTCTCTCGCACTCGCTCGGTCTTCCCGTGTGTGGGTGTGTGTGAGCGTGGCAGCGTTGCCAGCAGCTTGCGATTTGGAAATTCAGGGAAAAGCAGGTACCGCAAAGGCAATTAAGCCCTGGCTGGCACTAACTTGTTGGGCCCAGAATCGGTGTGTTTCTCATAAATTGTAAAACCCGGGCTTAGCAATATAGATATTTGACACAAACTAGGGCGTGGGTGCTCGCTGTTGGCAATGCAGCTGCGGTGACGTTGTTGTTTGTTTTATTTTTTGTAACCCAATAAACACACACACTCACACACGAGCGGCTTATTCACGATCCGCTTGTATTTATTAGTACAAGTTTCGGCAGAGTTTTACGGATTTTTCTCGCTTGCGATCCGGCCGCTGTTTTCATTATACGGCAAGCTGGGGAGTTAAAAGCTTATATGACACTGATTAAAAGCGGGGGACGGGCGAAATACCATTATACTACGCTAAAATGTAATTCACTTTTATTTTCATAGCAGCGTGACCGTGTTTGGACTGGTCAGAAACACCGAATAACGGAAAACGTCCTAGTTGGTGGCAACACTTCGCCGGCACACCGGCATTTCCACATTTAGTGTGTTGTGTATATGTTGGTACCTGGTCACTCTGGGTTATCGCGTCTGACGCTTCGCCATTTTCAAATCCAGTTAGCGACGCCTAAAAACGATCTTTCCTCGTCAGATTATATATAATATCAAATTGCCACATACGGATTCTACTACACCCATCGCCGCCATGCAGCGCCACAAGGAACTATACAAAGAGCAGTCGTTGGTGCTGAGTCCGCGTAATCACATCCAGACCAATAGGGAGCGACAGCAGGAACGACGCGCCAAAAACAGAGAAGAATGCTTTCAAAACAACCGTATAATTAGTGTAAGTCCCACTCCGGTGAAAGCCAAGCCGCAACAGCATGCAAATCCTGAGCCACAGTCGCCGACCTCAGTGGCTCCCAAAGAGAACGCGGCGCCGCCAAGTGAACAGCAGCAGAATCCAGCACAGGACCTGCCACCGAATAAGAAAGATAGCAAAACAGCTCGCCACCAGCAGTTTCTGGAACGCTTCAAGAAATGGAATGCCTCCAGGAAGGAGCAACTCAAAATGGAAGAACAGTTGCGGCGTGGTCAGCCCGTTAAGCCTTCGGCAGGCACTACCATTAAGGCAGTTGCTGAGATGCCCACATCAGCGGTATTCCGAGCACCCATCATCGGGCAGCTTCGGTCCCAGGGGCAAGTGGAGGAGAGTGTGCCTGTTTTCAAACCACCCAAGAACCGGCAGTCGCTCTACGTCATTGTCAATCCTAAGACCAAGGTAATGGAACAGAATCAAATCGCAGCAGCGCCTCAGACGAGCAGGCCTAGAATCCAGCCCACTAAACAATTCAGAGTGCAAAGCAAACCTGCAGCTGGGGTAGCAAAACCAGTGCCAACAAAGAATACGGCTCCTGCTGCGCCTTCATCAAGGCTAGCAGTTGTAACGGCTCCCATGACAACCAAAAGGGTGCCTTCAGTCACGCCGGCAAGAAAGCCCATGCTTTTGGCCAGGTCAAAGACAGCTGTGCAGCCTCAGGCAGTAAAATCCAAAACAGTAGTCCCAGCACCTAGCCAACCACGACCGCAAGCTACTAGTCTCCGACCTCGAGTGTCTGTTAAGCCGGCTACTGCGACCAAAATGCCTCCACCAACCAGCGGCCAACGGCCCCAAGTGCAGCTAACCGCTGCAGCCCATCCTCGTCCGAAACTAACCAATGTCATGACTCAATCTTTCGAGAAGCCCGCCGTGAACAGAGCACAAGCCGTAGTTCGGGCAAATATAGTGAAGCCCATTCGAGGCGGGGCTGCTGGAAAATTCAAAGCGGCAGGTATAGCCAACAAAGCTGCAGGTATAGCCAACAAAGTGGCAGGTACTGCCAACAAGGTCGCCCATCAGTCCGTTCGGATGAAGGCCACCAAGGCAAAGAGCAACTACACAAGACTGGAGGAGAAAGTCCGGAAGCTGCCAAATCTTAAGACAGAACTAGTTCTGGCGGCGACTGATTTGATTCCGCATACGCCGATGGAGGAGGAGCATGCTGAAAATCCTTTCCTGGCCCAGTCCACATCCACGCAATACAGGAACAGCGGTAGTCTCAAGGAGGCCTTTGGCGACGTCACCGCGTTGAGTCCGGTGGCGTCGGGCAAAAAACTAGGGGATAAAGTGGCTAAGCGGCAGCTGTTGCCTGCTAGTAACTCTAAAAAATCTGCTTCGAGTACTAAAAATAAGTTTACCTTTACGCGCTACTCGGTGGCCAATTCAGATGCGAACGAGTCGTTAGCCTTGGAACCACTGCAGACAACACGTGAGTTGATAACTATTTGTTCTCCATTAGTCATCTCATATTCCCTTCCAGTTCAAGGAGATGCAGGTGAAACCACGCTAGTGCAGGCACCAGAGAAAGCACAGCCACATTCCCTTCCAGTTAAGGCAGGGGACGGTGATGCCACGATTGCGGAGGCAGCCGAGAAGGCACAGCCACATTCCCTTCCAGTTAAAGAAGACGACGGGGATAACACGATTGTGCAAGCATTGGAGAAGACTCCGCCCCGCCGCGACTCCGAGGGCAAGTCCAACTATCTCAGTCCCTTTGTGAGTGTTTCGCGCGGCAAGGTGAACTCCCGTAGTGAGCGGGAGAAGCGGAATAGCATTTACTTGCAAGACGGGGAGACGCCGGTGGAAGTACGTCGGGCCATCGAATCCGTTATGTACTTCCGCTTGCAGCTGGAAGAGGAGATCGCGCGCCTTCAAGCACTCTGCAGCGAGTGGGAGGCGTACAGCAAGGCGAACGAGGAGCGGCTGCAGGAGACAGGGGGCGGTGACATGATCAACGTGACAGTCGGACAGACTCGCCTGCTTACCACAAAGAAGATGATGCAGTTCAAGGGCCTGATTGATCGCTGCGAAGCTGGAGCTAAATGCAAAAACCAACTGCTGAACGATGGCAGCGAAGCTACGAAGCCAGTGCAACCCGAGGATCTGGAGGGCTGGTGGGACATGTTGCGGCTGCAGAGCGACAACGTGGACAAGCGCTTTGCGAGCCTTGAGCGTTGGAAGGCGAATGAGTGGCTGGACCCGGATGCAGTGGCGGAGGAAGCAAAGAAGCCGGAGCACGCGAAGGACAAGCCAAAGGCAAAGCTTAGTCGCAAGGTGAATATGAAAGCAAAGGCCAAGCCCAGCAGCCATTTGCAGCAGTTCCTCCGCAAAGCCCATGCCAACATGAAAAAATCCAAGCTTGAGGAGGAGCCAAAGGACGATGGAATCCCACCAACGCCCTCGCGTCGTAGCTCGCAGCGCGTCATCGTGGTGCGAGACCGCAGATCCTTCTCCCCGGCCCGTACAGTTCTACGCATGTCCACTGGCGAAGGACGATCCTCCATTGCACCCAATGCTCTGTTGAAAACAGCCCTGATTGCTGCTGCGGAGCAAAATGCTGTCGAAAGAACGCCACCGCCGAAATCTCGCCGCTCCATTCTGAAGACACCGGGCACCACAAAGCGCCAGAACCGAGGTGTCATCTTCAGTGCCAAGAAGAGCGTTCGCCGTTTCCAGTTTACCATCGAGGAGGGCAACATCAGCACCGAGGAGAAGGTGGGCGCCGACAAGTTAGAGGACTGCGAAGAAGATATGTCCCTGGAGACGTCTACTGAGCTTAGATCCTTGGATCAGGACGTGACAGCGATTGCCCATGATGAAAACGATCAAACTCCCAGGGCTTACACGCTTCGTAACCGTAGAGTCCGTCTCCGTCCGTCGTCAGAGTTTATGTAATGTTGTTTTATTTGAATATTTAAATTCGATTTAGCGTTGTTCAGTTTTATGTTACATATTTAGATTTAATTGTATAATTGTCATTTTGCGCAGAAGAAAGCATGCTCATAACGAAACAATTGGTTTATAATATTAAATAAATTATCATTTGAATAAAAAGGAGATTTATTATGATGTATTTATTTATTTTCTTCCCAATTAGAAAGAAAGCGCAAAGAATGCAGTGTGCCTGCGTAACTTTAATATTTTAGCAGAACGAAGAGAAAGTTCTCCCTTAGATCTGGCCACACTTAAATGACTAAAAAATGCATACATTAGAGCTGCCAGACTGCGCAAGAAAATCTTGAGAAATTATCGCGTCTGCAGCCATTTACCGTATTTCAAAAGCCTTAAAACTGTGTGCGCATCCCTAGAGAGCAATAACCAAACGTTTTATCCGCTGAAAATTTGCTGGAAAGTACCATGAACCAGGGCAACCACGTTTTAAACGAAACTATTGCGATTGAAATATCGATACATTGTGGTATATTATAGTATATTTTCTATCGAATACCTCTCCGCTCTAGATAAATTTTATGTCTCATCAACAGAGTGAATAGAGTTCCGACGGAAATTTAAATTGAATTTTGAATTTGCTGTTGAACCCGGTTGTAAATAAGCGCTGATAAGGCGCCGCGGTAAAAGTGCGAGTGCAAGTTATACCGCGACGCACAGACAGCTGCAGTGACTAACAAGATAGCGATTGTGGCCGCGACGCCGCCGATGAGTTGAACGCATTTCGCAGCGCACACGACGGTACAGATTTTCTTTTTGTTTTTGCATGCAGTAACCGCGCACGGTGTGCATAAAAAGCGCCAGTAAGGAGCAAGGAACGATAACCAAAGGCACAGGAGTCAGACAAAGCAACTGGCCATGGACACCAGTGGCGGCAATTTAGGTGAGAATGCACTTGGACTTTCGCATTTCAAATTGAATTTTCAACCCAGCGGTACAGCGTGTACTTGGCCTGGCAGTTGGTCCCACGTCCCCGGCCGCTGGCGCGCAAATTGTTTCCGCGGACCAGATACCCCACCCTCCCCCTTGTACCACTCAGATTAATGACCTTGACGTAGATAAGTGTTCCTGATATGTATTTTGATTCCAACGAACTCTGCTTTTCGCTTATTTGTAACTGTTTGGGCTCTGCTGACGAAACGAAAAGTGCTTTTAACGTTGTGGGAACATCCCAATCAAATTTCCCAGCTCAGCCTTGCCAGACTGTTTGACGCACACATACGCCATGCCTTACTTGTATTGGTGTTTTTGGTGGGGTACAGTCTTGGGGGCAGGTTTTAATTGCACTGAATAGTGCAAAAAAGTGCAAGTAAGGATTTGGAGAAAAGCCAATTAAAAAATAGTAAGTGCTTATCTACCTTGGTAAGTGTGTTCGTTTTGTGGAGGCCTGTGTTTAACTGGCGGAAAAAACGCGCACAAAATAATTTCCCTGCATAACGTCAACAAGGGCTGCCAACTTAAATTGAAGTGCCAAGAAAGGAGAGTAGTTTCAAAATAATATGTTCAGTTAAAGAAAAAACAAGTTAGTTTTACGTTAATTTTAAACCCTAATTACTTAATCTAGGAAATATATAGCTAATCACCTTGTTAATTAGAATAATCGGGGTGAACTGACCAATGCCTATCGATAACTCCCGTCCGGTTGGCAGCTCTGTACCACAGCACATTTCGGTTTACGCAATTTCGGGCCAAGATTTTCCAAAGTTCTTCTGGGAAAGCATTTCGCCCTGCCAGGAAAGCCGAATAGAAACTTGTGAGTGTCGAAGGAATTCCACACACCAAACCCTCTTCTCTGAACTCAAATCTTTAGTTACAAGCGCCACAGGAGAGCGAACGGAAGCCCAGAACCATGTCACATGCATTTGCCGCTGCAGTCTGCCGGTCCGCCGCCCCAATGGCTCTGGCGCTCCGCTGCAGCCGGCGGGCCATGAGCTCCGCAAGGATGTTGCGGCTGGCTGGCGCCTCAGCCGCTTCCGCTGTCCGCAAAGACTGGCAGGGCAAGGGACTCCTCACTGCCCCCGCCGCCACCGGCAACATGCAGCAGTATCTGCGCGAGTACGCCAACGAGAAAAAGGTGTTCGAGCGCACCAAGCCCCACTGCAATGTGGGCACCATCGGCCATGTGGATCACGGAAAGACTACACTCACGGCGGCCATCACCAAGGTGCTGGCAGACAAGCAGCTGGCCGAGAGTAAGAAGTACAACGAGATTGACAATGCGCCCGAGGAGAAGGCGCGCGGCATCACCATCAATGTGGCCCACGTCGAATACCAGACGGAGACGCGTCACTACGGACACACCGACTGCCCTGGTCATGCGGATTATATCAAGAACATGATCACCGGTACCGCCCAGATGGACGGCGCCATCTTGGTGGTAGCCGCCACCGACGGCGCCATGCCGCAGACCCGAGAACACATGCTGCTGGCCAAGCAGATCGGCATCGATCACATCGTGGTGTTTATCAACAAAGTGGACGCCGCCGACCAGGAGATGGTCGATCTGGTGGAGATGGAGATCCGCGAGCTGCTCACCGAGATGGGTTACGATGGCGACAAGATCCCGGTAGTGAAGGGCTCGGCGCTGTGCGCCCTGGAGGACAAGAGCCCCGAGATCGGCAAGGATGCGATCCTGAAGCTGCTGCAGGAGGTCGACAGCTTTATTCCCACGCCGGTGCGCGAGCTGGACAAACCTTTCCTGCTGCCCGTGGAGAATGTGTACTCGATTCCCGGACGTGGCACCGTCGTTACCGGGCGGTTGGAGCGCGGCGTGGTAAAGAAGGGCATGGAATGCGAGTTCGTTGGCTACAACAAGGTGCTCAAGTCGACGGTAACGGGCGTGGAGATGTTCCATCAGATCCTGGAGGAGGCGCAGGCCGGCGATCAGCTGGGTGCTCTGGTGCGCGGTGTTAAGCGCGATGACATCAAGCGCGGCATGGTCATGTGCAAGCCGGGCAGCGTGAAGGCTCTGGATCAATTGGAGGCACAGGTGTACATCCTGTCCAAGGAGGAAGGCGGCCGCACCAAGCCCTTCATGTCCTTCATCCAGCTGCAGATGTTCTCGCGGACCTGGGACTGCGCCGTCCAGGTGCAGATTCCCGACAAGGAGATGGTCATGCCCGGCGAAGACACCAAGCTGATCCTGCGCCTCATCCGGCCAATGGTGCTGGAGCAGGGCCAGCGCTTTACGCTGCGCGACGGCAACCTTACCCTGGGCACCGGCGTCGTCACCAAGACCATGGCCGCCCTGACTGAAGCGCAGCGCTCCGAGCTGACGGAGGGCAAGAAGGCGCGCGAGAAGAAGGTGGCTGCCAAGAAGTAAAGCCTCGCATCGGAACGCTGTCAGTCATTAAATAGAATCATATTCTTAAGCGATTTTTATGCATATTGTATAAGTTTGTTGGCGCTTCAACCGCAGTACCAGTCGAGTAAAATAATAAAAACAAACACCCCAAACTGAACGAGAAGTTAATATTATATACATTTCCCAGTTTAGAATAATTAAGAAAACAAGCTTGGAATAATGCAACATTTTGATAGGTCCAGCGATAAGGTTAATTCAAATATGGCGCCTTGTTGGTAGACTTATCGCACGTGGCATCGAGTACTTCTTCCACGTGGCTTATCGATATCGGAAATCGATGTTTGAAACCTTGAACATACCGATTTTTGGTGTTGGAAAGAAACGTTGCAACCGCAGCTGATGATAAAGAACATTTTGAAATTACAATTTTGAAAATCAGTAAATATGAGTATTTACCGCCTTGACATCTCTGCGGGTATTGCCAAACCAGCCGAATTGCATTGGACGATGTGAAAATAATAAATCTTCTTTCGCCCACAGATTCCCTAGAGGACAACACCGCATTGCCCGAACTAAGTTTTGAGGACTTACTGGAGCCAGCGGAGGATAAGAGCCCACAGCACATGGATATCGATGCCTTGGACTCGGAGGACGAGGATGCCTCCGGTCACGACAAGGTTGGTGACTCTCTGCACACGCCACAATTCAAGAAATCCACCGTTCAAATACTGGAGAACAAGCGGCTGTCCACCCCCGTCCTCAAGTCGCATGCCATCAAGTTGGTGACCTCAGGGACGGGACTAGGATCCCTGGGCGGGACAATTTCACAGACCACGTCAGTCAAGCCTCAAATAACGGACGTAAAGATCCTGAACAAACTCAAGCCAATCACCAGCAGCAATAGCAGCAGCATTACCAGCAACGTCAAGATCGTTACCGCGGCCACGCCGAGCGGAGTGACCAAGACGCTGAACAACCTGACACAGATCAAGACGCCCGATGGTCGGATACTTTACGTCCAGAAGTCCACGCCCGGAACACCCACTGCAGCTAAGGGCGCCACTGTGGCGGCGTCCCCGACTGGAGGAATACGCCGCCTCGTTGCCCCGCCAAACATCCAGAAGGCGGTGATCTCCAAAAGCGTGACAATAGCGAGCCCTGGCTTGGTCAAGGCTGCGGTACCTGTCAAGTCAGGTGCCCATGGCTCTGTTCCCATTACCATCAAGGGCATTACACCTCTGGCCTCAGGCGGCGTTGGTGGTGGAGTTGCAGGAAAGACAGCTACATCAAATGCGGCGGCTGCTCCTCAGACCACCAAAATCCATGTGGTGCGCACAGCCGACGGCAAGATCATCAAAATCAATCAGACGACTTCGTCGGCTCTCCTGAATGCCAAACCACCAGCCGGTGGATCCGCAATCACCGCGGGAACCTCTGCTGCCACATCCGGTGCCATCTCCCCCACCAAAGGCAACGTGGTCCTAGGTAAACCCGTCGGCCAGGTGGTTCTCAAGACAGCAGCTCCTGCTGCGACTCCGGTGAAGCAAGCTACTGCAACGACAGGCACAGTTCCCAGTGCAAACAGCTCTGGGACACCCGGCAAGATGTTGGTACAGAGTGGTGGAAAACAGATCCTGGTGTCCAGCAAGAACATCATTAAGCTATCACCAAAACCGGGTGCTACCAGCGCCATAACCAACACGGCCGGCGGACAGGGCGGCAGCTTGTCCACGAGCGCAGTGCACGCAGTTCAGCTGCCCGGCAAGGAAGGAGTGCAATATGTACGTGTATGGTCCAGTAACAAAAGTGCAGCCGGGTCAACTGCAGCCGGAACGAGTTTAATCACAACGAGTGCAGCTGCGACTAGTGCATCCGCGGCGATCGCAGGCGTGCCTGTGCCGAAAGCCATGGCAGGTCAGAAGATAACAGTGGTACGGTCTCAAGCTGGAGTTTTTACGGCCACCTCACCCTCCTCTTCAGCAGCAGCCTCTGGTGCATCAGCTCAAAAGGCAAACAACGCCGTGAGCAGCAACTCAAACAAGATTATAATGCGGTCAATGGGCAGTATTGTCCCGTTGCCCTCCATGCAGACGTTGGTCTCTAAGGTGTGTATAAGTCGCTCTTCCTGTTTCACTAATTTATAACCATTGTCAACCTTTGCAGCGTGCGCTGGGCGCCAGCACCAACGCCACAAAGTCGGCCAGCGGGACCAGCGGGGCCAGCAGCAGCACCGGGCCTAGTGGACAGCAGGAGTCGCCACGCAAGCACCGGCTAACCGATCTCAACCTGCAGCTTAAGAATCTGGCCGCCAGTAGCGGCGAAGCTAGCGACAGCAGCGATGCAGGTCCGGAGGCCAAAAAACCGCGCTTTGTGTTCACCATGCAACAGGGCTCCCAGCAGCAACGCCTGGCGGCTGGCAACAACTCCAGTTCCAGTGCGCCCAAGAAGATCTACAACTTTATGAAGACGACGGGAGCCAATGGGGTGAAGTACATGATCTGCAATTCGGGCGTTCCCCAGTCGTCGACCAGCTCTATGCGGCGTGGTTACACTGGCTATGTGGACAACAAATTGCGGCGACCACTGTCCATTGCCTCGCAGCATGCGAGGTTCAAGCAGATGACTCCCCAGCAGCAGGCGAAGCACTTGCAACTGCAGGCGCAGGCCAAGCAGAGGATCCGCCAGCAGCAATTGCAATCGGCGGGCCAGGCCAAGGGCAACACGCTGCCAACGCTGCCAACGCAGCCGCCTCAAGTCACGAAAGCCGCGGCTGCCGGCAAGCCGCTCTTCGAGATACTGAAAGCACCGTCGACTGGGGCAGGAACTGGCGCGGCCACTGATGCACTAGCCGGCATGACGTCGCGCCGCAAGCACTGTAACTGCAGTAAATCGCAGTGCCTTAAGCTGTACTGCGACTGCTTTGCGAACGGCGAGTTCTGCCAGGACTGCACCTGCAAGGATTGCTACAACAATCTGGACAACGAGGAGGAGCGAGAGCGAGCTATTCGCAGCTGCCTAGATCGCAACCCAAGCGCCTTCAAGTAAGTGCTTTAAGTTGATCGATTAACAAATAGTTTACTTACATTTTCTTTACTTTACTTTTAATTAGGCCCAAAATTACGGCTCCCAATTCGGGTGACATGCGTCTGCATAACAAAGGATGCAATTGCAAACGATCCGGATGCCTCAAGAATTACTGCGAATGCTATGAGGCCAAGATTCCCTGCACCAGCATATGCAAATGCGTGGGTGAGTAGAGAAATTGCTTGATTTCCTATAAGATATAGCAAAAACTAATTTAAACTCTTTCGTTTTGCAGGCTGTCGAAACATGGAAGACCGTCCGGACGTGGACATGGACTCGTTTGACGGCCTTTTGGGTGCCAAGAGTTCACGAAGGGTTACAGAAGCGGGCGATAAGCACACGCCTATGAACCGCTCCAAAATGTATCTGACGGACGATGTCATTGAGGCGACCATCATGTGCATGATATCGCGAATTGTGATGCACGAGAAGCAGGGCACGCCCTTTGAGGACACCGAGCGCGAGGTAATGGAGGAGCTTGGAGAAAGCCTCAATCAGATAATCCTGTATGCCAAGGAGAAGAACGATACATCAGATCAGCTAGACGAGTTCAATGTAGCTTCTTAGGGCACCAAGAGCCGGCCACCGCTGCTAATTTAGTCACACATGAATTAGTTTTTAAGTTCAAAAAGTTCTTGACCTTTTCTACAACCCCTCCGCAATAATATATTTTGGCTTTCTAAAAGTTGACCTTAAATTTTACTATCTTACCCAAAATGTAAATACCTTGACAGATACCGATAGCAAATTTCATATACATATTTAAGACAATTTTCATTCGAATTATTCAAGCGTCTTTTGCCTACCATTATAATTATGATGAAAATGCATCCCTCTAGAATTCGATGTATATACTGATCATGTATAAACCCAACAAAGTTTAAATAAAGTTTTAAGCACCAATTCAAAACGGCGTATAAATGTTTTTGTAGCTTGTTTATTCACCAACAACTTCAGTTACATATTGTATTTTGCATTCGCATTGTTTCAAATTTCGTATATAATGGGCGAGTGTATTAAACTCAACGCAATTTCGTTTGGTTTTCCCTCGATCGGGGTATCAGCTTAGTTAGCAATATATATCTCTAGGAAATAAACACATGTGTGTGGGGTTAATCATACTTTAGTGTAGACATAGTGTGTATTTGGCATATTTAGTATATCTTTCTACTTGGTCACCATTCGTCGTCTTTATAAATAGTATATATAATATAAGTTGTATGTTTGTTTTGTGTTCTTTTTCTCCTGGTTTCTCCCGGTTCTCACCCTATAAACATGGCATGGCATGACATGAGTACACATATGTATGTAGTTTCAAGGTCTGAGTAGAAATGTGATAATCGTTAGAGACTATAATACATTTAGTTACTTTATCGAGTATTATGCTAATAATATATATGCCCTGCTTTTATATTTAATATTTATATGACTATGTGCTCGCGCTAAACTATATAGGTTTTCCTTCTTTGCGGTCATTCGAATACGAACTTTTTGAGAGAGATAGTATGTGTGTGCGGTTATCTTAGTTAGCTTAGTTAGCAAATACATACAGTAAATTGTAGAATTAAACATTTAAGGTTAGTACTTGCAATATATTGTGAATACTGTGCACAAAACGCTTAGGTTAGCTGCTTTAGTAGCATTGTTTGTTGTTTGTTTGACCCCATACCAGCTTTTTTTTTAGTAGATAACACTTATGCAACATTTGAACATAGTTAGGCAACAATATAACGACTTGGTTGCGAAGAAATATCAGTAGTATCAGTAGTATATAGTATAAGTATCGAGTATGCTGCACTATTATTCAGTTAGAAGCTATATTGTCTAATTCACACGTTTATATTGGATGCTGAGCCCCCAGAAGGGGGGCCGAAGCATAAACTTACACAACGACTTGATTGAAAACCGAACAAAACCTTTTTCTTTTGTTAAATATCATGAGTTGCATACCCTGTACAACGTCCTCGAACTAGATAGGATAAGATATACGAAGAGTCCTCTAGCTAGTAATGTTAGTAAAACGCGTGTGGCATGATTGAATTCGGCAATTCTTCAAAGCGTGGAAAGTCGTAACACAAACACAACGTAGAATCTCTTGTGTGCTTTGAATGGATCTAAGATATAGCTATATATGGCTAGTTCCTCTATATAGGTAGTTTCAAGTTTCACAACAATGGAACAACGATGATAATCAGCAAGTACTTCAGCTATGCGTATGTACAGTTTGTCAATATAACCTCATTGTATACCTGCGATTAACTACATTTTGTTGGCCTTTTTGTCTTTGGTTGCTGTGCCCAGTTTCGGCCATTACAGAGTTATTTTCCTTTACAATATATAACTTTGGGTTTACGCATGCAAAGTTATGGTATTATGTGCCCACTAAGAGGCTTACTTTTGCTTTAACTGATTGGGATTTTACAGGACCTTTGGGTGATCCCAACGCTGTCGACCCTTGCAGCCATTCAAGGGCCTAGCGGCAGTATCCCTTAGCGATCCAAGGTGATCTCAAGAAGTCGAAGAACGAAATCGGTAGTACTTATGAGGGAAGTTCCTAAACCTTGGGTGGGAAGTGTGCAAGTTAAAAATTTCTATATGGAATAGTTTAAAACCCAGTAAATCCGTCATCTTAGCGATTTCATTCTCCGATCTATAATTCTTAAAAGAAGGAATGCAACTCAAAAATCTCACCAAGAACTGTGCACGCGTAACCATATTTAAGTTCTATGGAAAGGTATTCCTGTTCCGAGTACACTGTGGGTACCACAAAAATCTTATCAATAATTCCCTTAATTTGTCAGATAACTTGTGTGTGCTACAAGGCTATAGATATATAGTATATTAGTTGATCCTTGGTAACTTTAACATTAACAACTTGAAATATGAAATTGAGTTAATAAGGGAAGGCTGGACTCGGAGTTGTGTCCATTCAATCCTGACCAATTGCTGCGCCGTATTGCCAGAAGGTTTTAATGGGTGTCAGTCAGGAGCGGACACTGAACCGAGAGCCAACAAAGTCGGCCGGGTTTTCGGTTCTAGAGCTTTGAATAAATTCCCCCTTCGACTGGTTTGAATATTTTTTCGAAAAACAAAAAAAAAAAAGTTGACCGCAATTGGCAGTTCTTGGAAAGACCAAAATTCTCCGCTCCAAATGAATAGTTATAGGTGTAAGTTCCCCTCGAACTGTCAGATCCAACTGTCAGGTGCCGATTTTATTTTCCTTTTGCGGCAGATCCCACGCGCCGAGTTGCGTACGATGTGTTCCATGGAGATCCCTTCAAAATTCACTCATACAGCTTCCGATACGCCGACAAGCCATGCTATCCGCCGCAGCAATACCAGAGGCCTGCTCCGACGCCGCCGCCCAACAGGAAGCCCTCCTTCCAGACCTTCTTCGTCAATCCCAAGTTCGGGCAGGGCTCCGAGCTACCGCCTCCAAATAGAGGTGCTAACACTAGCAGACCTCGCTTCCTCCAGGAGTTCCAGGCGGCTCTTAGGCCGCCGCTCAGGACGACGGCTTCTTCGGTGACCAGACAGCCCAGCGTTTCCGTTTCCCCGCAGTTGAGAAGCCCGTCCGCGGTCACCGATAGTCCGCTCCTAAGGACTTGCTGCCAGCTGGGTGAATACCAAAGCCTGAGGACAGGCCAGAGCATCGCCACCTTGGGCAGTGCCAGCAGCTGTTCCATGAGAGTCAGTGGTGGTGGCACTCCACGCATTTCCGGCACCACCTTCTGCCGCAGCTCCAACGCCCAGATGCCGTCCACGAGGGACAGTGAAGCCAGCAGCGGCTGTGAGATCAATATTAACATCTGCAGCCGGGAATCCAACTCCGAGGCGGACAACAATGTGAGCATCCGGATCGGGGCGGATGCCTGTCTGCTGAACAACACGGATACGGTGAGGCCGGAGCTGCAGCGGATTCCCCAGAAATCGGATGACAGTTTAACAGCGTCCTTCGGCATAGACAAGCGTCTGTCCAAATTCAATGTGTCCGAGACGAAGCCGCGCACCAGTCCGGAGTGGGAGCGCCAGCAGAGGGAGCAGGCCAGGGAGCAGGCCAGACAGCGCGAACGTCAGTTCCGAGAAGAACTAGAGCTCGAGCGGGAGAGAGAGCTGCAGACAGAGCGGGAACGCTCCCGTCAGCGGGATAGGGAGCGTGAGCAGTACCGCCAGCAGGACCGCCAGCGGGATCTAGAGCACCTCCGGGAGCTGGAGGCGGTGCGAGAGAGGCAGCGGGTGGAGGAACTGAGGCACAGGGAGTACCACCGAATGTGCATGTTCCAGGAGCAGCAGTATCGGCAGCGAATGCAGCCCGTGCAGGCTGTAGCCACACGATTGCCAATAGTGCCGCCCATACCTATGCCATTGCCGGTAGTGTCCATGGCCTCTCACCTGTACACTGTCACCTCAGATGAGCGCCTGCCTGGAATGGCCTTCTGTGATCTATCTTCTGCGCGGCGTGAGCGGTCAAAGGCCACAAGGAGGAGAGTAAGGGTAAAAAAGGGTGATCCAGTTGTTCAGGAATCACCAACGCTCTGTGCCTCCTGCAGTGCCCCTGTGAAGACGCCCATTTCCCGGAATTCAATCCCTAGCTCTCCTACACCTTCCTGTAGTGCCATACCGCGAGCCGCTTCACCCGACCAAGACAGCAATCCAGCTCCCACTTTAGAGAAATCAACGTCGTCGCGGAGTCTGCTCCGCAGTAAGATAGTCCCTGCAAGCCCTGAAATCCTAGACTGCAGCAGTTCCTTCTCTTCGAATGACAATGTCCGTGTCATTGAGAAATCCAGTGGCTCCCTGGCCAGGGGATCCCCCGCCCAGCCCCTGACTGAAACCAAGCAGCTGAACGGAAGGCCGCCCATTGTGACCCGCCTGAACAATATTCCCATCAGGATAACTACCTCGCGGCATGTGGACAGGAATCTGGACTTCAGCATGAATCACGTCAGGGTGCGGGGATCGTCGCCAGTGACAAGGGGATCGGAAGGCTGTCATGTGAATATCAACTTGTTTCCGGACAAATTGCGTGTGATGCGGATTTGAGCAGTGGAAGTCAGAGGGGTTGCATGGTTGGATTCGGGGACAGATCAGCTCTAAGGCAAAGAGTTGACCTGTCACCGAAGTCATCCATGCAGTTCCTCTAGATTCCATCATATTTGTTTTAAATCTAAGAAATAGCCAAAGTTTTGTGAAAAGTAAAGTCCGCTCCTTGGTAAATGCACCCATTAAATCATTGCAATTGCGGGCGCCTGCATCTTCGCTCAGCGATTAAACCTTCCCCTGCTGGGAGTAGAGTTTTTCCTGGGAAAAACTCTCAAAAGCTCTGTCCATCTCTTGGTGAGCTCTTCACATAAACATAGTCTCCAGTTTGCAGTGGGATCCTGTTCTTCTCCGTACTCTAACTAGAGACTTACCCGTCACATCGAACCTCTGGCTCCCCATCGCGGAGCCCTATTTTCACTCAGTTTTCCGTGGTTTCCTATGGTTTTTCTTCTCTGTGCTTGATTGTAACGTGTGCTAGACTTTCAGGGGGTAGGTGATTTCTTGATATGATCAATGGTAAATGGGTATAGACACTACTATATAGCGTGCAACATTGAACAAGAGTAACGATTTTGGAGATTCATATGATATTTCTGATATTGTTGGTTGTGGTTACGATTAGTTTCTGGCTTTTCCTCTTTTTTTTTGGTTGTGGTTTTCATTACACTTTTCTTTTTTTGGGTTTTTGGCCGCTCTTTTGGCGACATTGCGTTGCAGTTAAATCGTTTGCTTACTCGTCCTCGTCGTAGTTCTGATAGGTGACATAACGCACCTGGGCCCGATCGCGTCCATAGATCAAAGACTGCAAGGAAGTCGGTAGGAAATGGGTTAGTATAAGGAGAGGTAGGCATTCCTCTAAGAAACAAAACGCAAAACATGCTCAGTGAAACTCAGGCAGCGCTTTAAATAAAAATTATAAATTTTATTACAAACAAATTAAGCAGAACTTATCACTGGAAACAATGGTAATGTAATGACTAATAATAAGCAAGATCAGCAAACTAAGGGGGAAAATAAATTCTACGCCTAGAGCCTCTCGCTCTCGAAGCCCTCGTTCGTCCTGCCGGCCCCCGCATCTACTTCCGGAACAGATGTACCATGCATGATGGCCGGACAGGATGCCGTCAGCTGGGGAATCGCCGTCGCTGCCCCAGGGGATTCCCCTGCCGCAGCGGCGGCGGCAGCAGCAGCAGCAGCAGCCTCTGCCGCCTCCCTGGCCATACGTACCTTCTTCTCGTCGCTCGTCGGCGGATTCTTGAGCAGGGTCAGCAGCGGGGCGTACATGAAGCAGAGAATGGCAATCCCGAACAGCATCCACTCGAAGCCGATGCTCTTCACCAGCGATCCGGAGAGCGCTGGGCCCACGGCAAAGCCCACGCAGAAGGCCACATCGCCCAGGGCGTACACACTGCCATAGACGGCCGAGTGACGGATGTCCACCAGGTAGCCCAGCTCCGGCATCATCGAGGAGTCCACCATGCCGATGGCAAAGCCCAGGCCGGCATTGGGGATAATCAGATGCGTGATTGAGGTGGCCATGGGGATCTGTGAGGAAGACAAAGAGCGTTTCGGGGGTCTCTGGTTGATTGTAAAATATTTTTAAAGCCTTAAAAACGAACTTACAAATATCAAGCAGCCGCCGATGATAACCAAACCCAAGCAGGCGGCAAACCATCGTCCTATCTTGTGTCCCAGCGGTCCAAACAGATTCGTGCCAATCAGGTAACTAATGGAGGCTGGCAGGAAGGCCACGCCCTGCTCCCACCTTGTGGCACCCATATTGTCCACCATCCACAGCGGCAGCGAGGGCTCCAGCATTGCTATGCCCATATTGGCGAAGGTAATGGCACCGGCCGCGATCAGGATGTACGGATCACTGATCAGGCTCTTCAGCGAAGGTGGTTCCGACTCGGCCTTCTGGATCGACGGCTGCAGCATGAACAACTGCAGCAGGCCGTCGCCCAAGGCCAGAGCTGCCAGGATCAGAAACGGAGCCGATTTGCCCACAAACTCGTACATCACCCCGCCGAAGGGAGGACCAATTAGCACGCCCAGAGCCAGGCCACCCAGTGCTATGCCCATGGCATTGCCACGCTCCTTGTCATCCGTAAAGCGATCCGCCAGCATGCCCATGCCGGAAACCGAAGAGCAGGAAGAACCAATGCCCTGCAGCGCCCGGGCCACGAACAGAACCAGGTAAGAGCGTCCAAAAGCGAAAACTGCAGGGACACGAAGAGATTCTTGATACATACTGGAAGGTCTATGAGGCTAAACTTACTGATGGTCGAGAGAAACATGATCACGAAGCCGGCAAACATGGGGATGCTGTAGCCAATGCTGTAGAGGGAATGAGGTAGGTAAACTGATACTTTCAACTTGGTAAATTGTATATTTAAAGTTAAAGAAATTTATAATTAAATATCCCTAGTCCAAATACAAATAATCAGCTTACTGCTTTCACTTGGCGACTTACCGGTGCGTCAGGGGACCCACAATCGGATTAACCAGCAGCTGGACAAAGGCCTTGGAGGCGAATAGCAGGCCCACCTCGACGGTCTCGCCCACCAGCTCGTTGTGCCGCTCCTCCAGCTCCCGGTAGTAGGTCTCGTTTTCTGTAGCAAAACCAAGGCTTAGGTGGCGAAGGGCGACTAAGGGCGGCCCTGGGGGCAATCACTTACCCTCCGGACTCAGGGTGGAGAACTCGAGCGGTGCCGCCTCGCTGCCATCCTTGTTGCAAGGACACGGCGTCGGCGGCGGCGGCGTGTTGGAGGTGAGCGGTGTCCGCGGGAAGCTGTCGAGCGGCGCGTCCGGATGTCGAATGTCGTACAGGAACTCGGGTATGATGGGCACTGGGAAAGCACCATAGGAGTCATAATTTGATTGCAACATAAAGAAATTTGCTGACAATTAACCTAAACGCTCTCTCTAAAGTATAGTATGCCCTGGGGCCAATTTTCGCCAGGCCACCGCCGCTTGGTAATTGCGTTTTCCCGCTGGGACCCGGAAAAGTTTTGTAATTGCCTTGCTGCTGGCAGAGATTGCCCCGGCCTAATTGAGTTGCAACTTGCAGCAGGCTGGAAAAATGGGAAGCCAAGGGGGAGGGACCTAAAATTGCGCATACGCCACGCTCACAACGATGCATTTAATTGACTCTCCAGGAAAACGTGGCTCGATGTCTGGCCTAGCACGGGGAAGGGTCCCTTCCGGTCCCCTCTGCCGGCAAATTCAATTTGTTTATTGCATGCTTCGGCTCTGTTTATATTTATTATCAACACCCCGGAGGAGAACTCGAGACTCCGGCGGACCCTGCCCCCCCCCCCCCTGTAATTGCATTTCCTGCCAGAGCTGGGCCGGGGGTCGGAGTTGCCCGTTGAGTGCTGAGTGCGGAGTTTTGAAGTATTGTTCGGGGTAATTTGTTTGCCCATGGACCCCAGCTATTCGTGGTTAGCGGAGTGACAGCCAGCCGTAACATATAAGTTATGTACGAGCTCCACTCGGCCTTTAATGGCTGGTTAGTTAGTCAAAGTGGAAGTTCTCGTACCGCCATGTGCCGCGGCCCAAAGTTCAGCGAAAGTGGAAGTGGAAGTCTCACCTGACCCGACATATGTCGGCCATGGCACGTGTGTCATCCAACATGCCATTTGATGGCCTGCTTCCTTGCCTGAGGAGGATCGGACCCCCCCCCGAGCAAATGACATGCAAGCGGAAATGTATGCAAATTTCGCCACATCCACCTAATTGGGGTTAACCACTTGGCGAATATGCAACAGAGCGCGGCGATTAACCCATGAATTTAATGGCCCCGGAAAATGTTGCTAAGTAATTTCCAGGCCCCAACCAACAACTAACTCATTAAACTGTCTCCCGAGCCTTTGACATAAAAAGATAATTCCGTAAAAGCACGTGCTGCCAAGGCAGGGGACTGAGGGCGCTCTGGTATCGATGGCCTGGGCTGGTGGAGTGGATCAGCGGAAGTCACTCGGTCGCCTTCGGTTGCATTTCGCGTGTCGAAGACACTTAAACCGCAATGCCAAAAGGAAGGCGACTCGGGGCAGCTAGGCAAACAAACTGGGATTTGGATTGCCGTGGAGTCAGGGATACGGCATCAGGATGACTATTAGACGATATTTTGAAGGGTTTTTGACAAGGAAAGGGTTTAAAAAATATCAAAGGATAACCTTTATTAAAGGGTTATCTTTAAAGTAGATCAGAAAATGAGCCCAGTTGAAGTTTAGGGAGGTGTTTCTTATGTAGGTATTTATTTAAATTAAGATATAGTTTAGCAACTCTAAGATTTCATATTAAACTATTAACGAAAGCCCTTCTTGCTGAATTTTGTAGGTAATTTTGGACATATTCTTTAAGTTCCCAAAGGCTATATTCTTTTTTCCAAGCCCAAACTCTAACTCTAGTGACATATTCTTTTGTGCTGCAGCCCTGCGGCGTCCGCAGGTCACCCAAAACACATCGATCCGACATGCCGGGCGACAGTGGCGTCGGCGGCGTCGTCGTCAAGCCAAACAGAGGCGACAAGGCAGTGAGGCAGCAACTGGCGAAGCAACCAGTCATAGTCATTCACTTCCGACGAGGAAGAGGACAACTCAGCATTTTAGTATCCAGGAACTGAAAGCTCTAGAATATACGCCTTTGTTTATCCGTTTCATTAATATGCAGAGAATTTAATTAGCCAACAGAGGAGGAGCAGGAGGAGCAGCAGGCGGAGGAGATGCGACCCATTTGGGAGTCGGCCAGCAGGCCGCTGTTTGTGCGCTCCGTGTGGCAAGAGGCGATAGGGCGGCGACACTTCATACTCGACTACGAGCCGCGACAGAGGCAGCGCTGGAAGCGACAGAAGACAAGGCTGAGAGGTGACTATATATACATAGTATAGTTAATATCAAAGAAAATTGTATAAACTTTGAAAAGTAAAGCCTCAATTTTGGGGCTCTGAAGATCATAGGACTCAAATGTCTCATCTCATGCTTCACCCTCAGGTAACTACCAGCAAACACAATCCTGCGAGCTCTTCGAGCAGACCACGCAGGACAACAGTGTCGAGTACCTGGATGAGTACCTGCTCTTGGACGCCACCAAGCTGACGCTGCAACAGCAACAATCCCTGTCCACAATGAGTGGGCGTCCAGGACAATGCCCGGCGACGAGCGGTGGACGAGAGCAGCGGCAGAGCACTCGCCAGTCCAAGAGGCGGGCCTGGCTGCTCAGTCGCGGGCGCACATATCACCTGGACCAGCACCTGGGCGAGCATCAGTCGAGGCGGAGTTCCCTGCAGGATGCTGGTAGCACCCTCACCCCGTCCGCAAACAATCCCGAGGAGCGGCTGGCCGAAAGAGTGCTCCACTGGCTGGACTTGGCTGGGCGGACGGACATTGTGAAGGCTCCGGTGCCCACGCCGCCGCCGGCGGCCAGCAGTGCCCAGTTGGCCAGATCCTCCCAGAGGATGCAGCGCAGCCACCATCGAGCCATGAGTCTTAAGCGAGTGGCCACGGCGGCAGCGAATCACCAGCGATCGCTGGCCAGGAAGCCCAGTGCCAAGCCGTTGCCGCCGCCGCACCAGCAGCAGCAGCAGGCCGCCACCCAGCAGGTCATCACCACCAACTCCTCCTCGTCCGCCTCCAATGCCAAGCCTATCACGATTATCTTCAACAAGGAAGGCGTGCCCGTGCGCCTGAACCGTCCTGCCCGCAACATCGATCTCTGTGCCCTGAGCAGCAGTGCCAACACCACGCGCCGCTTGGCCGGGCAGCTGGCCTCGGCCCGCCTGTACAGTGGAGCCACTGCATCGCCGCTGTCGGAGGAGGCCCGAACGCCGCCGCTTAGCAGTCGCGGCATGGCATCCGCCGCTTCGGACAGCCGCAAGCAGCTACACATCTTCATGCCCAGCCTGCCCAAGAAGGGACTGTTGGGAGCGGGTTCCGCGGAAGGAAGTGGCATCGGCGGCGCCAGCGAGGATGCCCTCAGCACCAGCTTCAGTGAGCTGTGTCAGCTGTAACTCTTCTCTTTGAGTTGTAGTTCATAAAACCAGATTGAGGCACTGAGAAAATAAAATGGAATCGAAGCTACGTTGCTTTTGTTCAAAAATGTGACTTATCAGAGATTGTGCATGAGCCCTAACAAAAATATTCCTTATTCCACATTTTAGAGACTTTAAATAAATATTTGAATATCATAATTTTTATGAAAAATCTAAGTATATCATAACTGAGTCGAAAAAGCATTAATTTCAATTCGGAAAGCCTTTTTATGTTAGCTTTTATTAGATCAAGAAATCTGAATACTGAATTATAAATAAGTTAAAATAAAATTGAGCTAAATTTTTGTCAATTTCAACAATGTAACAAACCCTAAAAAATGTAGTTTTTATACCCTTGCAGGGTATTATAATCTTAGTCAGAAGTTTGCAACGCAGTGAAGGAGACATCTCCGACCCTATAAAGTATATATATTCTTGATCAGCATCAACAGCCGAGTCGATCTAGCCATGTCCGTTTGTCCGTCTGTCCGTTTCTACGCAAACTAGTCCCTCAGTTTTAAAGCTTTCTGGATGAAACTTTGCAGATATGCTCCTATATGCTCTCACTGCTATATATGTCGGAACGAGCCGGATCGGCCGACTATATCATATAGCTATATAGGAAAGATCGGTAAATTTTAATGAAAAAAATTATAACTTAGCCAATTTTTACAATACATATTTGAATAAATTTTGAGATATGGCCATTTTGTATTATTCTTGAATTTCGTTTTTAAGTTGATCAAAATCGGACAACTATAACATATAACTGTCATAGGACCGATCAGAAAATTTTGATGAAAAAATCTAACTAAGCCAATTTTTCACATATTTTCATAAAATTTGAGACATAGACATGTTGTATTATTCCAGAATTTCGATTTTAATTTTATTCAAATCGGATCACTATATCATATAGCAGCCATAGGAATATATATATAAATTCATTAAATTCGTTCGCAACATTTACCTTATGTCAGTACCCGAGAAAGCGAAAAAGTCAGAAGATTTTTCTTCTTCTTCTTACTTACTGCAAGGGTATTTAAACTTCGGCATGCCGAAGTTAGCTTCCTTTCTTGTTTTTACAGTAATTTTGGCTTTTTTATTGCCAACTTATGTGTTAATGCTTCAAGCCCGATTTAAAAAAAAACTTCGTGGTAGTGGTGTTCGTGGTATGTACGTTGTTCATGTTCAATCCTCTATAACTGGGGATTTTATAGTTGGGATTTTCTTGTCTTCAGATTTTTCAGGCTGTCCAGGAGGACCCGGGGGACCGGGCGGTCCAGCAATTCCAGGAAGTCCAGAAAATCCTCGTTCTCCTTCATCTCCTTTTTGTCCAGGAAATCCAGGAAATCCTCGTTCTCCTTTAGGTCCAGGAATTCCAGAACATCCACAAAGTCCTGGAGGTCCAGGAGGTCCTGGAGGTCCAGGATATCCGTTAAGTCCGTTAAATCCTGGGTCTCCTCCTTCTCCGTTAATTCCAGGACGTCCTCGAACTCCAGGATATCCTTGTAATCCTGGAGGTCCAGCAGGGCCTGGGGGACCAGCTAGGCCCTGGGGGCCAGCCACATCTGCTCCTTCTGGCTGACTGTCGGCATTTGCGAGTCCGAGGACAACGCAGGCACAAATCACAAGAGCTAGAGTGATTTTTGGGGACATCTTTAGTTCGATAAGCGAGGCCGAAAGACACTGTGATTGGGGATGAAATTTGGAGCCTATTTATTTAAAAATGACCCCATCGTGTTCAGTTCTAAATTTAATGTGGCGTGTTCAGGCGGAATGCGGTTATATGTGTACATACATACAAAATGAGCATATATTTTTATGTACCTCTGCCTATTATGATAATGAAACGTATTAATGGGCTTTCAGCAAAAATTTTGACAGTTTAGCGTAAATATCTTGTATATAAAAAAATATATATAAATATATAAATTAGCTTAATGTTTTGCTTCATTTCTTTATATACCCTTGCAGGGTATTATAATTTTAGTCAGAAGTTTGCAACGCAGTGAAGGAGACATCTCCGACCCTATAAAGTATATATATTCTTGATCAGCATCAACAGCCGAGTCGATGTAGCCATGTCCGTCTGTCTGTCTGTCTGTCTGTCTGTCCGTCTGTCCGTCCGTTTCTACGCAAACTAGTCCCTCAGTTTTGAAGCTATCTGGATAAAACTTTGCAGACAGACTTCTATAACGAACGAGCCGGATCGGCCGACTATATCATATAGCTATATAGGAAAGATCGGTAAATTTTAATGAAAAAAATTATAACTTAGCCAATTTTTACAATATTTGAATAAAATTTGAGATATGGCCATTTTGTATTATTCTTGAATTTCGGTTTTAATTTGATCAAAATCGGACAACTATATCATATAGCTGTCATAGGACCGATCAGAAAATTTTGATGAAAAAATCTAACTAAGCCAATTTTACACACATTTTCATAAAATTTGAGACATAGACATGTTGTATTATTCCAGAATTTCGGTTTTAATTTTATTCAAATCGGACCACTATATCATATAGCAGCCACAGGAATATATATATAAATTCATTAAATTCGTTCGCAACATTTTTCGCTCGCAATATTTACCTTATGTCAGTACCCGAGAAAACGAAAAAGTCAGAAGATTTTTCTTCTTCTTACTTACTGCAAGGGTATTTAAACTTCGGCATGCCGAAGTTAGCTTCCTTTCTTGTTTATTGTTTAAACATGCCTAGATCTGCTCGGCTGTTGAATCTGATCAAAAATATATATAAATTATAGAGTTGAAAATGAACCCCTTTACTGCTTTGCAAACTAATGACTAAAAGTTTTTACCTTTATATTATATTCTTAGTGTTAAATGAGAAGGATCACATTTAAAGATTTGCCTCTTCACCCACCTTTAAAATGTCAGAGTTCACTGACATTCTCGTGGCCAAGAGACTTAATTTGGCCAATTAAGTGCTTTTCTTCTGTGGCTAAAGTGTCCCTCGGAAATGCAAAAATTGCGATAAGTTTGCCACACGCGCTTGCCTTGGGAGACAGCACGCGCTATATTTATAAGGCCACCACAGAAGTGCCAAGCCACAATAAAGCACATCATAAGGAAAGGGAAAATTAGCCAAGACCAACTTGTTTTCTGTCATATTAACATGACACAGAAATAGAAGAAAAGAAAGAAACTATTCAAGTACACCAGAAATAAATGGGTAGCTGATGTCAGAGACAAACGAATATTGGATGCTTTTAGGCAAAGTAATTATAATTATAGGATCGATCAGATTTCTTAAAAATTTCCCTAATAATTTTAGTAAAAGACAGAAGTTTTCTTCAGAGTTCAATTAGTTTTCATAAGAAGCCTTTAAGAACTCCACAAGAATCTCTTTACTCTAAGGAACTCTTAGGGTATTTATTGTGCTTGGGAAGGACTCCTTATTAATATCACACAATCTTTTCTTGGTTTTATTGATTTTCGTTTTTGTTTCGTTGCCATTGAAAGTTCCTTTTGTTTGTTGTTTTTTTGCTTGGATTTTTTCGGTGGGTTTATTTTTGGATTACCCCGAAAAGTCAGCGGCGGTATGCGCCACGCCCATTTTCTTTTGTTTTGATTTTGGTTCTGAGTTCACAGTGGATTCTTGGATTTTCCTTATTTTTTTTGTCATGGGGTGGTTCCCAAGTGAAAGGAGCGTAATCAATGTAATTGTGGATATATATTGCATGTTCAGCAATGGCATAAAGTTAAAGTTAAAGTTTTGCCTTAATGAATGTGGCAATTTTTGCGCAGAAAGCCGAAAGAACCAAAGTTGCGGTCGTGCAACTAAAATTTATTATAAAACAAGGCGGCATGAGTAAACAATAAACTATTTTATGGATTTTAAGAGGAGTTATTCCGTTGGAAATTGTATTCTTCGGATAATAATGCGTGATTCCCAGGTAGCCTCTATATATTTCAACTCCTCAAGTTGAAGTGACTGTCTTGGAAGATTTCTCCAACTCTGCCCCTGGCAACTACTACTACTTTTATGGGTCTTACGACAGGCAGAACGTAAACAGTCGTAAACTAATTATGGACATTACATATCCATCAGTGTAATGGGACAACAACTGTCAACCGTTGCGAGGGAGATTCCCTGGATATCCATCAAGCGGCATGCAAGCAACACCCGGAGCTAAACTGTCTTCCTTGTGGCACATGTGGAAAGTTGTCGTTGTCATCGTATTATTTTATGACTGACGCGTCGGTGTTTAGATTCGTTTTCAATACACCGTCACCGATACAGATGGATACACTGCAAAATAACTTGTGTATTGCAATTCGAATGACAAATCTAAATGGATTATTAAAGGGTTTCAAGTATTAGCCAGCCACATACCAAAAATCATATGGATATCTTAAGTGTTAAGGTCACTAGGACCTCTCTAAAACAACTCCCTTATGCCGGGTATTCCATGATCGGTACACTTGTTTTCCTTGATTTTTCCCGGTGGGCTGGCTGCTCAATGAGTCATTGCGTCTGGCATGACAGCAAACGACACCGAGGAAGCCGCACACGATTGTGACCTTTGCCTAAATGGGTCTGGCCGGGGAGGCTAAAAAAAACCCGCGAAGGAAAACTTTGCCAACTTCAAGGCAAAAGCCAAAAGACAAAGGGGGAGCAATTACTTTTTTGGAGGCAAAAACTTTCGGGCCGCCCTGACGTTTGACTTTTCCTCGTTTCGCAAGAAAATGCGCAACAATACACTCGCCCTCGTGGATGGAATGGATATGGATTGCACACATAACAGGCGGCATCGGAGGACTTATAGACGAGCCGCTCCGCCTGCCGTGACTTATTCGCGTTTCTGCAGCGGACGCGGCAGGTTCCTCTATTCCACCGTGAACCGGAGTTCGGCTTACTTCCATAACGAGCAAAGTTTTCCACGGCGCATTTTAATTTTCCGGCCATTAGCAGTGTGGCATGTCCACCGACGAAGACTCCCTGGGCAGTCCCCTCAAGCCGGCCACGCCCACGCCGGCGGAACGGGAGCGCGAGCGCGAGCGTCCCAGGGGCGGGCGAGCCGGTGCGGCGGAGCTGCTGCGCCACCAGCAGAGCTTCGAGGCCCGCTACAGCAGCATCATCCAGAAGCAGATCTGGGAGACGAGCATCAACAAGGACGTGCTGGAGCGTCAGCTGAATGCCTACTTCCCCTTCTCGCGCAGCGCCTCGCTGTCCAAGGAGGCCCTGGGCTCCACCACGTCCGTAGAACTTGATCACCTCCTGCCCTCAGCAGCAGCAGCGGGTAGCAGTGCCATGAAGTCCCGCTCGCTGGCCACCACGCCCACCAGGCGGCCGGTGGGTGTCTGCCTGGAGAAGCTGGAGACGATGGACGTGGCCTCCGTCTCGGAGCAGCCGCAGCTGGGAAAGTAGAGCTCCCCAATCCGGAGGATAATCTACAGAAAATCATTGTGATGTCCGTAAGGTTGAAGGGCAATTTTTGACAATTTTAGACTAAGGTAGCATAAGTCCAACTTGTGCTTGGAGTGCAGAATTTAACTTGTGAATCAACTGATTGATTTCAGTAAAAAATACTTTTTTTCTTTAGCCTTTAAAATAAGTTTTTGAGATTTTTTTGTGATAAGTTTTGGTTTAAATCTTGATCTCTAACTTTAACTACCTTTTAACTATTTTTTTTGAATTGTTTTAAGTCTTCAATTAATTAATTTCTTTTCATATAGTTAAAAATTAATATTTTTCGATTTATTTTCAAGGCAAAATTTAAAAAATAATTGAGTTTACTTTCCTTAGAGGTTTCCTTTAGATATGATAATATTTATCGTCTTAAAATGTTAACTTAGCTGTCTTTATTTTATGAACAAAACCTAAATAACTTTAGTTTGTTTTAAACAAATATTTTCTTAGAATTCCTCAAGTTATTTTAATATTAAATCATAACTTTTGTTGAATATTTAATACTTAAATATCCCCCATTGCTAAAGAAAACAACCTAAATAACTTTAGTTTGTTTTAAACAAATATTTTCTGAGAACTTTCTCAAGGAATTTTAATATTAAATCATAACTTTTGTTGAATATTTAACACTTAAATATCCCCCATTGCTCAAGAAAACAACCCAACATTTGGCGCTTGAAATTCTTCCTTGGATCCCTTGTCCTAATGTTTAAAAACTAAATCAAAGAGAGCCATAAAATGCAGGGTCAACAAACGAGCCTTTAAAGTTTCCCTAAATATATATTAAATAAGTATTACTAACATGTAAGTCCGGCAATTGCCATTTTAACACCCCCCCAAGATTTGCCCAAGACACACATTTGCATACCAAACAGTGAACCTTATCCCTTTTGTATACCCCGTATCCCCGCATCATTGTGAACCCTATTTAAGCTACTATTATTCAATCTTCTTCAATAAAACAAGAAAAAGCGTATTGCATATTCAATTTGGCATCGAGTCAAACGGATAAGGCCATGACCCATATAAATCTCCACAGGCTCCGCGGCTAAATCTAATTTATGAGCTTATTATGCGATTCACTGGGGAGAAGGAAACAAAAATATGTCCATAAAGGGGGCTGGGTCAGAGATCAAATGTAATAATCAAATGTATTTGCAGCAATTTTCGCTTCAGCACCTTGAAGCGGGCGCGATAGAGGGGAAAGCACTTAAGCGGAATTGCCTGGAGTCAAACGCTAAAAGCCCCCCCAGCCCGACCCCAGCCCCATTCCTCATCCATCCATCCATCCGACTGTCAGCAGAAGGGAAACGAAAAGAAAACCAAACTTCTTC
This sequence comes from Drosophila nikananu, assembly GCA_008042635.1. Taxonomy (NCBI): domain Eukaryota; kingdom Metazoa; phylum Arthropoda; class Insecta; order Diptera; family Drosophilidae; genus Drosophila; species Drosophila nikananu. Next base: position 8,692 of record VNJV01019814.1, on the reverse strand, counting down.
CATGGAGCTAATAGTTTCCACACTTTTCCTTTGACTTTCACTTCCGCGTGCTCTCAACTAGTTGCTCGAGTGGCTCGGCTATTTCCTTTTGGTTTTTCGCCCAACTTGTTGATTTAAATTCATGAACGTTTATCACAAAGAAAGTTCCCTTTCCGCTCTTTTTCTATATTTTTATTTTTTGGAATCCCATTGCTTGGCTGTATTTGTCAGGAAAAGTGGAGAGCGAGGCCTGGAGGATTTCCACTCAATGTCCATGTGTTTGGCCAGACACTTGACACAAGCACTTGGCCACCGAACAGCCCAGTGTCCATCCCCGGAGATCTCTCTCCGTCACCCTCACCCTCCCTCCCTGTTGGGGTTTTAGTGTCAAACGCAGGACGTTGGTTCTCCAACTCGGCAGCCGATGCGTGTCTACTTAATTGACTGTCGACTGCCCGGCCACTTGGAGCTGCCCAACTCAGTCTGGGTCCATTGGCCACTGGTCCTTGTTAATGACTAAGCAGGAGGGCCACTTGAGCATTGATTAGTTGTGGCCGGGGATTCTATTTAATTGCAGGGGTTTTCAACATAAATTAGGGCTGCACCACCTTCTAGTAAGGATCAGGGAATCTCTGTTCAGATCTAAGGAATCTCTGGCTTTAATCCAGAGATTGCCTCGCCTGGAAATTGATGAACTGACAAAGAGCTGACAGGGCGCATTGACAGGAAAACGTTCATTAGCTTAAGTGGTGCTCTGTGGTAATTTTATGGCACCACACTTTCCCCGCAACCTCCTGGGAAATGGACAATTTCCAGGCGATTGACTGCTGGGATAACCAGCGGTCCCCGGAGATAAAAGCTCATGAAATGCTGATGGGCTCCAGGGGACAAAAAGATTTATGCGAACGCATTTATATATGTTTTCCGAGTAAAAGCCGCAGGTGAACTCACCGACTGTGGTCAGCAGCATGTTGTCGAGGAGCAGGGCTATGGCAACGATGACGAGCACCAGGCGATTGGAGCCACGCCAGCTGACCATCCAGGACTTGGCGGCGGACCAGGACCCGGCAGCGCGTGGATCCTCCTGCCGGTACTGATCCGCCGGCGGCGGTGGCTGGCGTCCGGCATAGGACTGTGACTGATACGTGGGCGGTGGCGGTGCCGGTGGCTCCTTGCCGACGCCCAGGATCCCCGGGCAGTCCTGGTCCATGTTGCCATTCTGCTGGCTGCTGTCCAACTGTTGCTTGAAGGGATTCTTGCTGGGGGTGTTGCTGCTGCCGGTGCCGCCGCCGCCACTGGAGGGATGTGATTGCTGCTGGTTGTTGCCGGGGTTTACGGTGAAGGAGGTGGTCTCGCTAATCTCCGACTGCTGCTGCGGCTGCTGCTGGGCTGTGCTCTGTGCTGGCGTGTATTTTCTTGGTCCACCATTTCCCGCATCGGTCGATGATTGCATTGCGTCGCTAGCCGCTGGTTGCTATGGAGTAAAAGGCAGTTTCCTCTGATTAGTCGTAAGCCGATTGTCTTTTTAAAATGTAATCAAATCAAGGGGAAGGCATAAGCAGCTTGGGTGCGGTCTCGTCTTTTTCCCAAGCCCAGACCCCAGGCCCCAGCTCCCAGTTCCCATCCCTGTTCCCAATCCCATTGCCAGTCCGTATCCCACGCTCGCTTTATGCCTCAATGATTTTCGCTAATTAAAAATAAATTACAAGTCTTGGAATACGAATTAAAAAGTATCTTTCACACGGTAACTCAGCTCTAATTGAATCATACACAATTTAAATATTTATTTAATTGCCTGCCACCTCGCACTCACACCTTAAAAGCAAAAGGCAACAGGGCGTATGCGCAACATTTGTCATTCGAACATTTGGCGTTGCCTAACGCCGGGCGTAAATTGAATTTGCCAGCATAATTCGCTTAGAAAAGGCGCACAAAGGAGTATGCTCCCCGAAACTTATGGGACTTCTTTAAGTTTTCGGTTTGTAAAATTGAATTATCGAACAATTAGCAGCAGAGAGGCCCTCGTAATTGAGGCTGAAAGATGAATCAAGTTGTCCGCCAAAAGTGGAAATATATTTTCTGCAATTGAGCAGGTCTCTTCTCGCTGGGGTAAATTACAATTGATGGCTGTCCGATCCGGGAATATTGATTGTCTCTATGACGTCCTAGCAGGCAAAGTGCTCTCATTGAATGACAAATGTTACTCCGAGACTGCATCACGTTTGGGGGCGTTGCAAACAGAAGCCACGAATTTGTTATTTTAATTGATTAAATCAACTCAAATCAACTCGAATTAAATGCGGAAAACAAAGCTGTTGCAGTAGTTATAGCAGTAAAAAAAAGTGGTATCACTTTAATTAGCATCTACTTGGGGTTGACAAGCCGTTTAATCACAAGTTAAATGGTAATGGGGTCTGTATTCCTGAATAAAAAGGTAATATAAATACATTAAAATTAGCTGGTAAGACATTAAATATATAATATATATCATTAAATAAGAACCTCTGTGAGTCTTATTTAATAAAAAACTATAAGAAAAGCTTCAAAAGTGTTTAATATATATTTAAATGTGGGACTTTTGTCTCTCTTAGTTCTGGTTTCATAAGGGCATGGGTTGGTTTCCTTTGATTAAGGTTCTTAACCCATATGAAAGTCACTTTTAATTTATTTTTAATCATCAAATTTTTAGTTATAACAATCATAGGCTTACCTAGCAGCTTTTCTTTCAACAAAAGCACAATATCAAAGGACAAAATACTGCAGAAATGAATGTCTGCTTGTCCTGGAATATCACTTGCACCAATGAACGTGAATTGCCCCAAAGGCCTTGGCTATTTATACAGAACTCTGATGCCGATATTGTTGTGGTTCACGAAACCTTTTAGCCGCCAGAAACGCGTACAGAAATCTCAATTAGCCGGGAATTTCGACTCCGATTCAGAAGTCAAGGCGTTATAATTTGCATTCAGGAAGTGCTGATGGCATCAACTGGAGTGCACTTTCGGTTTCGCACTGCGTTCACTGAGTCTGAAGCACTTTTGGGGGGGATCGTTCATTCCGCGGATTCTACCGACTAGTCGGCGCTCTAAGCTCAAACTAAAAACATTGGCGTGATGCCAGAGGCTTAATAAACGAATTAAGGTTTTTGCACAGGCAAAAACAGATAAGAATTAAGCTTAGTGCTGCGAACTCTGCGGTAGCTTTGCATTTCCAATGAATGCACTATGAAAAGTGTGTAAAACACATTTTAATAAATATTTATTAACAATTGGCATGCAATTTCGGATCTATGGGCGTGAGAGAATCGAAACAGAACAAAAGTTTTTTGTTTTTATTCGATTATGCTAATGCCTTCGGTTTTCAAGTTGGAGTTTTACCAGCGAAGGAATTGTTTAACCATATAATATGGATTACATTGGATAAGCTTTTGTGTCGCGTGTGCTCTGCTATGTTTTCGCTGATGTTATAATTAATAATAATGAATTTGAACAAGAGAGAAAACTCACTGGATTTTTATTAGAACGAAAGAGGAATGCTCTTTAGACGAGAGGCTATAAACTATACCATAATTATTATTTTGTCATAGAATGCAAGTAAATGCAATTTAAAATAATTGCAAGATGTTATAGCCGTTTAATTTGTTTATTTATGTAAGTGAGATACGTAGTGTATATGGAATACTTCGTAATATATGACTTTCAGCTGCATGTGCGATGCGATGCGACGAATGCGATTGTTTAATTCATTATTTATGTTCCCTCATCAGATATTTCTTTTGATTGCTGCTGTCGCTGCCTTTATTTTAATTGTTGTTGCTGCTCTTGTGGCTATTGTTTTTTGTTGCGGTGCCTGGGTTAATTGCACAAGATTTTTCAACTGGCGACGGTCAAAAATTTAGCGGCTTCTGAGCATCGACACGCAACTTTATTTAAATTGTGCTCATTTTTCAGATTTTTATTAATTTAAACAAAGCTTCTGGCCCGAGCTTGGGCACTGGACTTGAGCTTGACATTGAAGACTGCCGGAGGCTCACGCAGATGGAAGAGGCCTCAGTTTGATTTATTTTTTACAAGGCAATAAACTGGTTTTCCTATATAATCGACCAGGAATTGAAGGCAATTCTACCCGGAGAGCAGGCTTTTTTATTTCCCATATAATTGCTGTACAAAGTTGCACAGTCTCTTTTCCTTTTTTTTTAGTATCTATAATTGCGATTTTAATTGCAAAACGGTGGCCGCACATCTAGAACGTGTAAATGAAGCCCCTTTAAGCTAATTAGCACAAATCGACACTGCCAGGCAATCATATTCGCAAATACTTTAAGCTGTAGGGCACTTGAACGTGCTTAGACATAGATCAGTCCACACTCAACGAGAGCTCTGAGTTAGAGTACAAATCGCAAAAGGTTTTAAGGGAAACTAGAAAGTTCTACGTTGTCTTTTTTAAAAAATAACTAAAATAAAGGTTGCACTTCCTCATCTGTAATTAATTTGTAGATCTGCTTCTATATTTTCAAGTTAAGTTATTGTTTAGAAGCAACCTTTACCTCTTATTTCCTTCTTAAATACCCGAAGACACCCACCTGAGGTTTTTGTTATATACGAATCCTCCTCCAGACTTGGCTTTCTTCCAGGGATTTTCTGCAGAGTTATGGCTTCGGGGGGCGGATGGGAAGGAAGGATTGTGTGTCTGGCGTGTTCGAAAAGTCTATTGCAATTTTCCAGTTGATGTTGCTGGGAGGTTTTTTTGTAGCCGGATTTTTTTGGTGGGTGAGGTTGTGCGTTGTTGGAGTATTCCTAAGGGAGAATTAAATAAAGAAAAAAGAGGAAACACAGAAGCAAAATGAGAAGTCGTTTAAATAAAGACGCTTGAAACGGATTCGCAATGTCTCCGGTGGCCCAGAGATTTCTGTTCTGGCAGTGGCCACTTGTGGATTTTGTGTTTTGTGATGGCACTGAAGTGGTTCTCATTCGAGGGAGTGTTTGCTTTTGGCTGGCGGCAAGGTCGTTGGCCAACAAGTGGAAAGCCAAGAATAGGAGGAAATTGTGGGAGATGCTCAAGAGGAATCATTTAAGTATATTAAAATATCACGAATATCTATTGTTCTATTTCTGGTAGGCTATGATTAATAGCTTGTCTCACAATTAATTAAAAACCACAAATTATGGCACAAACAATTTAGCTTCTCGGCATGCGGTTTATCCAAGGGTAAATAGAATGAATAAAGAAATATATGTTCAGATTTATTATTCAATACCCAAATATGCCAAGCTCGATGGGATTCGGCGGCTATTTGTCCAGAGCAAATAATCAAAAGTAAATGGTATTTACATCAATATTTGTTAATACTTTTATTTGTCTTCGATTTTTTTCAGCAGCATGTCAAGCGGGTTGCCATGTCAAGCAAAAAGTATTCTGTGTGCCTGCCAGCCACGATTCAAATCGATTAATAAATAAATACATGTAGGTATAAATAAACAGGCATTTTTGTAGCCGCTTTAAAATGCAAATTTCGATTGAGTTTTTGATTGATAGCTGAATATATATTTTGTTCACAAACGAGGGGAGATTTAACGAAAGATGAATCTGTCTAGTGCTTTGGAAATGGTAATATATAAGCGATATTGATATTTATTGGTTCTAAAATAATGTTCATAGCTTTAATTAACTAAAGAAATTGTGCATTAAATGTAATTTCATTTTTTAAATAATTATCTATAAATTTCTCTACATTTCACAAAATAAAATAAATAATAAAAAAAAATGTTAAGCCCAACTCAGAGTCTTGTAGTGTTTGAAAGGAAATAAAACCTGATGTTTAATATTAACGTCAAGAATTTAAGCTTAAAATTACCTAAACTGAGTTGAACAGAAAATTGAATTACCACAGATTAGAAAAAGAGTTTTTTTTTGGCAAAACCGAAGTTTGTGTACTCTTGTACATACATATATTCAATACATGGAGTTTAAAACAATTTATAAACAAAATGTTATTGGAATGTATGATATTTTTTTCTGATAACAAATTTAATGTGTGAAATTTCCCATTTACTGATTTTATAATGCCCAGCACTTTATTATACTTATAGTATGTAGCTAATATAAATGTAGCTAAAGCTAATCAAACTAATTAACCAAATATTCAACAAAAGCTTGACAGCAGCCAGAAAGTTAAGTGACAACAATTAAGACGACTTTGGCTTAATAACAAAAATAAAGCTTGCTTGATAAATGAAGATTAAACACAGAGCTTAGGGAACTTTTTAAAATATCTCAAAACTGTAACTTACACCCTTAGATCTTTCGAGTTTTCACATATTTTTGGCTGATTTTTTGGCCGTGGCTTGCTGCTTAAACTTTAGGCGGTTTCGACACGGTTTTTTAGGCGCACATTTGTTTGGGGTTTGGTTGAGTGTGATACGGCTGCTGGACAACAACGGGCGGTGCTAACTGAACTGAGGTGCCACAAGTGTTTTCTGGTGCTGAGGCTGCACTGCGAGCGTGGGAAACGGGCACGTCCATCAGCCACGAGATCTCATCTCGCACTGAACGAGTGACTGAACGGGCGCGATGCGCTGGCCAGCGGCGCACGAGGCGCCGGCGATGTGCCCTCGACTGCGCCCAGGATGTGGCTGTGCCAGTGCGGCAAGTTTATCAGCAGCCAGGAGATGGATGCGAAAGAGCAGGAGAAGGAGGAGGAGCAGAAGAAGCAGCTATCCTGGCAGCGCTGCCACTTGTTGTCTGCTGCTGCTGGGGCTGCCTGTTGCAGGACATTCCCGTTATCCGTTCTGTCGCTCTTGCGTACTTTTGCTCTCCCGTTCTCACACTCTCTCATCCCCACTCCCCTCCCCCCACTTCCCTCTCCTGGCATATTGATGGAAGCTGCCAGCGGCAATGATTCTGCTCAATTGCCTTCATTGTGTTGGCTTTCTATGTACCCGTGTGTGTGTGTGTGCTATTTGATTTTATTTTCACTGTCAATTGCGTTACGCCTGTAAGTATGCAACGGGTTTTGGGGTTGCCCCCGACACACACACACAGCGAGCGCACACGCATATTATGCCTAATTGATTTTCGTTTCGCTTCCTAAGTGGCAAATCAATTTTAAGGCACAAATGCTGAAGGGAACGGGAACGGAGAGTGGAGGAAAGGACATCTTCAGTGGTTTTTACACATATATTTTAGCGAAAGTCGATTTTAGGGTTGTCGTAAGGCCAACGAAAACCCCGCGGTTTGAATTTTAAAGCTCATGTAATACCCTAAGGCTTTTATTTTTAAGAAATAGTATAATTTGCCTATGAATAAAACGTTAAATTATGTTACAAATTCATATTAAGAGATAAAATAATATATTTTTTAAAATATTTTTTGAGATTCTTTATTTAAATGACTTTTTAATGATCATATGCTCAAAATTAATGTTTTTTGGTTAAGCAAACAGAAGCTACTATTTAACATTTAATTGTATTAATAAACAATTCTTTTATTATAGAAAAACTACACAAATCTTTGAAATAAAGTAATTCTAACAAGAATTATTTCTTAAAGGAAAATAATAAAATATATTAAATAAATAATACCGATAATAAATACAAATATAAAATAAAATAACCAATATTTGGTTTACTAATGAGTTTAGTAAGCAAAGAAGCCGCTTTTCAAAAATAATGTTTTGGCCATCCAACTTAAAAACTGGTTTCGCGTCAAGCCCTCTTGGGATTAATTAAAGAGCATATCAGCATAATACTATTATGTTAATGCCATTTTGAAATGTCTAGCATAAACACAACTCAAAGAAACTAAGAGCGGCATACATAATATCTTCTTCTAACTTAAAGATCCTTTTATAAACATTTTTATACACTGCTCCATGATATCCAGTAACAAAACCAAGTTTTGCCTTTTCAAATTAACACCTTTAAGTCACTTTTAAGACCCCAACTTATTCTTTGTCGTGTGTAAATCATATGCAGCATAACGAGGTCACAATTTACGCTCACTTGTTAGGCGAAGGTGTAACAGGTGTGTTGTTGCATATGCCCCAGGACATTGGCCCCAAAGGGAAACGTCAGCCCGAACGTGTAGTTGCACTGATTTGGCCAATTTCCGGTGAAATGTCGATACTGAAACCACCTGATGGCGTGTTCCAAGGTGAACTTCCCTTACACATGGGCTCTCTTACAATTAATCTGCTTGAGATGTTGAAAATTTATGCAACTAACCGGATGAGGAGCTCGTAAGATACAGATACAGAACCGAAGCGATTGGAAAACGACACGCGACTGAATCGAAGATGGGAACACATATTGGCCAGAGACCGAAGTCAGAAATAAATGTACAAGCCTAAATGTGTAGCTTACGATCGCGTTTCGAGCCTACAATTTGCATACAGAACTAAAGACCTGAAAGCGAAATAAAATGGTTAATCGTCAAAATAGCAAAAAATGGACTTGATAATTTTAAAACCCATCTTGAAGCTTCCTTAAGATGGAAATGAATTTAGATTTATCTTCTATAAATATAGGTAAATATCTGTCAAGTTTTTTGGCCTAGTTTTTATACCCTTGCAGGGTATTATAATTTTAGTCAGAAGTTTGCAACGCAGTGAAGGAGACATCTCCGACCCTATAAAGTATATATATTCTTGATCAGCATCAACAGCCGAGTCGATCTAGCCATGTCCGTCTGTCCGTCTGTCCGTCTGTTCGTCTGT
>VNJV01019813.1:0-16152 GCA_008042635.1 Drosophila nikananu | reverse complement strand
AAATCCGATTGCGTCCTCAAACGCTGCTTCTTCTCCCGCATCAGGACCTGCGAGAGTGGCTCAATGGGAGGTAAAATGTTTAAGGGGGTCCATTTGGGTGGCGGGATGGATCCTAAGAGAGGGATCGGTATCTTTGAATCGCGAATGGAGGAGCACGCACATGTCTTCTGGTAGTAGGTTGTGTCGGTCTGGACATCGGCATTCTGTGTTGCGACCGAAGCATCACATCCCTTAGACTTTTTTTTAGTTTCCTTGGTCTGTGCTGAGGAGTCTGTAACCAAAAGCGGCGGTGAAACACCCATCGCCTTCAAATCAGGTGGTGTGTCCGTCTGAGTAGTAACATTCTGGGTCGCAACCGGCGGGGAATCACCCATCGCCTCGATATCAGGTGGTGTGTCCGTCTGAGTAGTAACATCCTGAAGCTTAACCGGCGGGGAATCAGGTGGTTTGTCGGTCTGAGTAGTAACATCCTTGAGCGTAACCGGCGGGGAATCACCCATCGCCTTCAAATCAGGTGCCTGACTAATAACATTCTTTTGCAAAACCGTCGGGAAATGATACTTTGTCCCCAAATAACTTGCGCAGAGCTGTTCATATTTATTCATAGCTGCCGGCACCTCAGTTAAGATTCGGTGCTCTAATTGTCTAAAGCGGCCCATTAATGCCTGTTGAACGTAGTACATTTCAAAATTCCACTCCCCGGTGGTATCTGAAAGTGAATGGAAATGGAAGTAGATGAGATGACTCCTCAATCGTTGGAAAACTCAATGGCATAATGCCGGTTGAAGGAGCTTACCTGTCGATTGGTTTTTAACCGGAGCCATATTAGTTAAACACAAAAAACCAAATCTTTTTCCAACAAAATAAAAAAATCAACTTTTTTGTGCTGCACTTGTAAAACCACTGATTATGAATACGGAAAATTTGTACGACCTTTCGGGACTTGAAAGTAATTCTCAATGTTCACTAGATATAGTAACTTAAGTACAACGAGAAGGCAAACCCTGAAGGTAAATCTCAAGGATCTCTAGATTACTGGAATAAAACGAGGAGGTAACTCTTTCTGGAGTCTAAATTGATGTCCCTCCTTCTTCTGTTCCGCTCCTTTTTCTCCCAGTGCAGTCAATAGTGCTGGGAATTAACAATGAGCTGGCAACGATGTTAACTGGAAAATGCTTTTCGCTTTTCGCTTTTCGCCGAGCTGTGGCTTTGAATGCCATTTGGGAGTGAGTTTTTGAGGTATGTACGTACGTACGCTTTCGTCCTCGGGCCCCCCTGGGACTTTGGATTTAGCGGGTGCAGCCGGAGCTGGCGCTCAAGCCGAAGCTGGAAGCTGGAATTTGGAGATGGAGATGGGAGCATGGCGGGCTCTAAGGGTCGGCGGTTGGCGGTTGGCGGTTGGCGGTTTGTTTGGCCCGCCACCACCATGGGTGCGTTGAACCCGCCGCCGCCGCCGCCCGCCCGCCGTTAAGTATGCAACACGGAACAGGCGCGCCTAATTGGTAGCCAAATCCATCGAAACAATTTTCCACCATTCGCTTTCATTAGGGAATATATATAGTTTATTTTATTATATTGTGAGTATACATTGAGGTGACCGAAAAAAAAATGTATTTAATTATAAACCATGAAAAAAAGTGGTTGAAATCAGTTACTTTTTACTTTCCGCAGCTGCTCTTAGATGGTTTTTCAATGAAATCATTTTGGGGAAAAGCGGTGTCATATACACATACATGTACATCTCTCAGAAATATATATTTAATTTCTTGTTAAGCTTCTTTGTAATTAATTAGCTGCTTTAAGTAGTTGTCAAATATAAGCTTGAGGTATTTTTATTTATTGCTTTGCTTAGATAATTATTACTTCCTTGATAATAGTATTTAGTTTCTTTATGTTCCATAACTTCAGGGCATATATTGTGAATGATCGTAGGTCGTCCAGGGATTGCTCGTCTTATTGGTGTATCCATGATCAGGCAATACTTTGGGTGTGCGATAGTAGTTCTTTGTTTGGTTATTATAATCCTGCAAATATTTAAGCTATAAAAACTTCTTCTTAACTTGGATACCAACCTTTTCGTTTCTCCGCCACAAGGGACCCTGGGACCCCAAGCTCTGACCCTCAATGGCTGGCTTCACCTGCAGCACTGCCGATGTGGGTGTGTCACCGAATCGTGGCTTCGAATGTGATCTCAAACTCAACTTGAGGTCTATGCTGGGCGGTGGCTCCCGACGAATCCGTTCCTCGATCTCATAAAGCTCTTGCTACAAATCAGGAAAAGTAAGTACGTTTCTCAGATATTCAATTCTTTTAACAATTTCATATTAAAAGGGCTTACACTTACTCGATTTTTATAGACCATACAGCAGGCGCGCAGCGTGAAATAGTAGATAATCTCCACACCCGACAGAAGGCTGAATCCAAGAAAAAGACTGGCTATTCCCCCAAAGGACACCAGCAAATCCACCCAGCCGAAGAGAACCTCACGCTTGTACCGGATAATGGGCCAGGTAAGGAACTCCACCAGCACACCTGTGCTCTCCGGACGGTCCACACTGGAAGAGAATGTGATTTCAATACAATGTCTGAGCGGAAAGCAAGATAAACTTACATTTTAATGAGCTTGTCAATGTTGAAGACTGTCTTCGAACAGCTAAGCTCACACTGAAGGCAGTCCTTGATGTTGGTAATATTCGCCTTGAACTCATTGAGGCAATCCAGGTCCTTAAGCATGCACATGGGCACATTGACTGAAAGTAGGTTATAATTAATGTCATCACTACCAGGTTTATAGTCTTACACGATCTTAGAAAGAACATTTATAATAACAAGATGCTTTAAGCCCAAGGATTTTTTAATACTTAAAAAGAAAAGAAGAAAGAGTGAAAGGGAGTATCAAGGAGATAATAATAAGACGCGCAACGCCAGACTATGTTGTGGTACTCTCTCTCTCTCTCTCTCTCTCTCTCTCTCTCTCTCTTATACAAACTAATTAGAATGTAGAATGCGAGAAGGAGAGAGATTGTGCGCTCTTGTGCGTCCATCTCTCCCTTGAGAAAGAACAGAGTCCTAGCAAAGACATTCATAATTATAAGATGCGTAACGACCATAAGATTTTGTGCCACTTGATCTCTCTCTCTCCCTCTCTTCAGAGATTGCGATATTTTTTTTCACATCTCTCTATGCAATGTTGTTCACCAGCCAGCTAAAGAGAGGGAGAGTGAGTGAGAGTCTAAGCCAAAGCAAAAGGAGAATAAAGCACTCTATCTCTGCTATTTTAAATCTGCCTGTCTGCATACGCACTTGCTGGTTCATAGTGTAATCACACACTCAAGCAAGTACAGTCTTTTTAAAAAATTGTACAAGCCAGAAAGGTATCAAAAGCCTGATTGATCAAATGCCTGGGCGTAACGCGTCTCATGGTTTAAACTCTCTTCTTCCTTACCTATGGGCTTGTAGAATGGCGGATTGCACTTGCAGAGCTTAATGGCCTTGTTCATGCGACACTGCTTCATGCAGGAGGAGAAGGTATACGCGTCCGGAAAATAGTTGAGTTTTACCTCATCGCTGAAAATGCACTTCCGCTGGCCAATCGAAAGCTGACGGGCATCGTCCGTGGTGTAGGTATTCTTCTTGGAGATCCTCACCTCCACCAGCTGGCTCTCCGACCAATCGATTTGGGCATTAAAGTCAGAGCCGAAATACTCTTCGTTCGAGAATATAAAGATCTGTTTGGACCTCAAAGTAGATATTTAAATCTTAAAGAAGAAAATGGAATGACTCACCCTAGAAGTGCTGTTGGGCACAAAGAAGAGTGCCCACTTTTTGTCCGTCTCATAGAGGTCATGCGGTGCGCCTGTCTTGACACTTTAATCATTAATTCATTTATTTATTATTATTTTGTTTTAATTTAATATGATAAATTCTTACTCTTCGGTGGCCGTGGACTTGAAGCGACTGTTGAAGGCATAACAAAAGCCGTGCTCCGTATAGATGGGCTCAAAGTGGTCACAGCAGGGCGTCTCCTCGTCCCGGTATTTGCAGGAGACAAAGGTACTTTCGCAGCTTATGTGAGCCTCGAAGGCCCACTGCCTAAGGGTGTTCTCCTCCAGCTTGGCCTTGGATATCGATTGGGCCAGGAGTTTGGCATCGCCAATTCTCTCAAAGTTCAGTGAGGTGAGAACCTCCAAAAATGAGGTATACTTGGCCACCTCCTCTTCGTCGTAGTTTCTATTTAATACAGTTTTTTATATCTCCAATATCAAGAACATCTCTAAGTGGCTTTTCCATGACTCCAAAAGGTCATAGATTCAAATACTCACGCCAAAGTCTTGTATACAACCGCCTCGGTTTTGTCGTGGTCAAAGGCTGCCTCCGGACAGACAACGGTGGTGGGAAAGACCACATTTTGATTGTGAAAGTCCGTGTCCAGGCCGGTAATAGTGGGATTTGTCTGGAACTTCTCCCAGAGACTCATAATGATGACCAGAGCGGTGACCGCTCCAATGGAGGTAAAACAGAACCACATGAACTTCTCGCCAATGGGACGTCCCGATTCGGCAATGTAGCGTACACCGTGAAGCGTTGAGTTCTGAAAGAACTCCTTGGTCTGGTAGATGAGACTTCGGCGGAAGATTACCAGGGTCCCGAGGGCACGCTGACGCCTGGATGGCATTTCCCCAACCGGATGGCGTTTCTCTGGCGGCATTTCCGTTTCAGGAACATTGCTCGCACTCGATCCAAAGTCACCGCAATGACTGAGCCCGGATTTAGTTCGGGTTTAGTTTGGGTTTTTTCAGTACCGAATCGATGCGTGGGTCATTAGTGGCCTACGTGCGGTGGGGTTTTCCCATCCATGTTTTGGCCCTAAAAGCCTTTCATTGTTTATGCACTGTGGCGGTTCTTGCATGCCCCTGATTGAGTCTCGAATTGGGGCAGTTAATATTTCCTATCTAGATGGTAAATACTCTTACCAGCAACAGTGACAATCGTGAACTTAAATAGCTTAAATCATTATAAATATATGGAATATGGAAATATTATTTTATGTTAAAATACAACCTCAACTTGATGCCAAACTAATGCGTTTTCTAGATAACTCCTTTACTTAACCAGAGAATTATTGATATATATGTATATATATAGGTTCTTTATAGCGTATTTCAGTTTGGTGTCAACTGGAAATGAAGCAGGAAACCTGGTTTCCCGACCCATCAAATGTATAATGTAATTATATTTTGGCTTAGCATAATTAGAAAATGCGTTTTAGTCATGTCTAGGGTCTCCGTCTGCCTAGAACCTCAAAGACTATAAGAGCTAGGGCTACTACTTATAGGTTTATTTGAGGTTTAATGCTTTTTATAAAATATAGCAAATATAGCAAATATTTTATGGCGTCTATCTAGAGCCCTAGAGAGAGACAGCTGTAAGTGAAAGCTGCGTGATTTTCCATTACAAAAAATCACAGATCTTCGTTTCATTTCAAAGTCTAAGGAGGACTCCCTATTGACTCATTTATGTAGCTCTAAAAGCAGCTTGATTTGGATACTTTTGAACTTAAAATATCTCCTGGTTGAGCTGCTCTCCCCTCTGCTTCTGACATGCAAACTTCAAGGGTCAACAGAATAAAACCAAATAAAATGAAAATGAAAATGAAACTCAAGCAAATGTTTTATTCTCGTTTTATTCATTTCAAGCTAGTAACTAGTGACACTTGAGTTTTACTTTCAAACCCCGAGAGGGTCGTTCGAGATTTCAGTATTCATTATATAAATTCTTTACATAGAGGTTAAGGTAAAAAAAAAATATATATATTTTTTAATAAGTTTCGTGAATATAGTATAAAATGGAGGACAACAAAGGCGAAGCTAAAGGTAAGCTCCTGCCAGCTGGCACCCATTGAGGAGTACTCCTTCCTCTCCTTCAAATTCCTTTCGCCCAAAGCTACCTTCGAGGAGGTGCCCAAAATGATGATACTGCGTTTTGACCAAATGGATCAGAACGTCGACCAGGTGTTGTGGGGTGCTTCTCAGCCGCAGGTATTTATACATCGATTTAAGCAGACCAACATATCTCATTTCGGAGACGGCAGGGTGATTTCCAGGATGCGATTACGCAGACCGAAATAACAGATTTCGAGGCGATGGGGGTTTTTCCGCTCCAGGAGATCATTCCACAGACCGACACACCGGAATTGAAGCCGCCATTGGAGTGGGCCAGAGACATGATGCTTCGGTTTGACTACTTGAACCAGATTCTCGAGGATAAGTTGAGGGGTGCCCCACCTTCGGTAGTTATACATCCGCATGAACAGACCAACACAACCTCTGATTCGGAGACGCAGGCCGATTCTCTATCCGTAACATTCGAGGAAGCGATTGCTCCGATCGTCACAGCTAATTCCGAGGCGATAGGTGATTCGTTCCAGGATATCACTACACAGATTGAGACATCTGATCTCGAGGCGATGGGTGATTTCCAGCCATTTCCGTGCCAGGATGTTGAGTTGATGTCGCCGTTGGAATTTGGCAGGGCGATAATGCTTGGGTGTGACCACCTAGACCAGTTCCTCGACGATCTGTTGGGGGTTGATGCTCCATCGTCGGCAGTTCTACATCCATTTGAATACTCCAACACTTTTGATTCAGAGACGCTGGATGATTCCCTGTCGCTAACATCTGAGGAAGCGATTACTCCGACCGTCAACGATCAGTTAAGGGTTGCTCCACCTTCGGTTGTTATACATCCACCTGAACAGACGAAGGATGTCATAATTCAGACCGACACATCTGAATTGGAGTCGCAGTTGGAATATAACAGAAATATAATGCTTCGAATTGACCAAATGGACCTGAAATTCGACACTTTGTTGAGGGGTAATGCTCCGCCTTCGGAAGTCATTCATTCATTTGAACAGACCAACAGATCTGTTTCGGAGACGAAGAGTGATTCCCTGTCGCTAACATTCGGTAATGCGATTACGCAGACGGTCACAACTGATTTCGAGGAGATGCCACTTTCTCTCCACGATGTCATAACTCAGACCGACACACCTGATTTGGAGGCTAAGGATGATTCCTCGCCGCTTGAGCTAGAAACGTTCTTATTGCAGTCCAATGCAACAGATTCGGAGACGGGACATTCTCCGCGACGGACATCACAGGATTTGGAGGTACTAGAAATTCCCGGACTCCCGGGAGAAGAGTCGAACGCAATGGAGTTGCCCGTTCTCCAAGGGGTTCCAGTGCCCCAAGAGGTGCAAGAGTTCTTTGAGGTGATGATGCAGAAGGTGATATTTGTTGAGTTGATGAAGCTGACAAAGTTGCTGGAGTCGCTGAAGGAGCAGAAGGAGCTGCAGCAGGTTTTACAAATTGTTAAGTCTTTGGAGCAGCTATTAATACCGATGGGTAATGAGTTAATGAAGGTATCACAAGTGCAAAAAGTTTTAGAGGAGAAGCAGGAGATGCCGAATTTCCCAAAGCGGCCAATTGTATTGGTTTCACCTAAGAAGCGACCTGTTTCGTATGTGGCAAGTGCCGCGCCGCCACAATTTGAGAGAAATTTGGAGAACTGTGACCTTCGTTAGTAGGAATTGTACAAGACAGTGTACTTTCCGTTTTAAATAACCATAGTTGCTTTTTACAAGTTATTTTACAAATTTTTATTGTTATATTTTGTTTATAATTAAAATTTAAAGGTTAAAGTTCATAGATCTACGACATTTTTAAGCTTAATTCTGGGGCATTTATAGGGAACTACCCCCAAGTTGAGTGCCATTGAAGGCATATGGTATTCCCAGTTGATATAAACTTGTACTTATTCTCAGTACTTATAGTAAATTTCCCTCTGATCAACAAAAAATATAAAATTGGTTAAACTGATTGCAGCTGAAAGGAAAGCCAGGACGATCGAGACTAAGAAGCTGGTGGCAATTTTAAAGGGATAAATACCTGGATGAATATCTGGTTTAATTGGTCAAAGCTGTCTGACCGGCTTCCGGCGCCGCCTTGCTTTCAAAAAAATAAATAATATATATATAAAATAGAATAATAAAACATTTAAGAAAAAAAATCCCTACCATGTTGTGGATGTTGTCCACTCTCCACACACTCAACTTGCATTCAGGCTACGGGGAAACTTCACAAGTCTTGTGTGAATTTCTGACACGGCCCCAGACCCTCTTTGTTCCATTTGTGCCAACTCCCTGGTCCTCGCCGTGGAGTGTTCTCAAGTTTCACAGGAGTGCAAAGAGGGTCTTTTTTTTTTTTTTGTATTTTTGGGATTTTCAAGATCTTTTTTTTTTTGTTTTCCAAACAAAAGAACCTGATGGCGGTGGTCAGATAATCGAGGCAACTGGCGCCAGTCCGGGATGAGTGCCGGGGTCCAAGCCTAATTTATTCCAACCCCAAAAATGGTTTCAGAACAAACGAATTGGATTTGGGGTTAAAATAGCACTAGGAAAGGAATCACTAAGACCCCATTTGGGCTTTAAATAGTATCATTTCATTGGTTTAATTCCCAGACTTAACTTTGACTCTTTGTTTGCTTATTGACGAGTATTTTTACGGTCGCTTTATGCCTTCCTTGCAATGTATCCCCGTGACTGGTGTTCCTTTGCCCCTCCTCACCTGCAGGCACAGGTAGGTTCGCTGCGGCTTGGATGGTCACCTTATCGGCGATCATTTGTCAAAGCCTTGCCAGTGAAAGGTGGTCAAACCACTGAGCGAAATGGCAACAGAAACCAAAGTGTTTGCATCTCCTCTGAACCTTCCCCAAGTTGCTCTTTAAAGAAAGGGAATCAAAGAGGTAAAAAATACCATATTAGGTCAAAGAGGGATTATTTTTTTTGCTACTTTTAGGCTAGATTTATTTTAATAAATAAAAAAAAGCTCCAAAAGTAGCATGATAGCAGAAAAACTGCATAGGCGTTACGTATCTTGTTCAGCATATTATCTTTGCCCATAGCAGCCATTACAAAATATTCGGAAATTAAGAGAAACAAATCTATAACATAGTTTTTCTTAAATAAAACTGTAGTTAATTTGGTTTATAGTAATTTTACATAGCTTGCAGGGTATATAAAATTCAAATACCTTACGATTTGTATTCTTTTTTTGAATTTTGCATTTTTTGTGCCACTAGGTTTTCGGTTTCCTTTTCTTTTTTTGAACACTGCTTAACACCAGTTTTATTTAAAAATATTCGCTTTACCATATGCTCTTTTGCATCCTTGGGTATGTATATAATTTATATAATATATTTATATTTATATATATATTCTTATATACATATGAGTGTCTTTTTACAAATGTCCCTCTTTTCTGCACAGGATTACAAGATTTATTGCTTTCATTGAAATAATTTAACTTTTGAAATTTTAAAAACAAAAGCTCTATAAAATAAAACCTCAAAAATCAATAGTTTAATTGAAATATCATTTCAATATTTGTGTTCGTCTAATGTTTACCCAAAATCCTTAGAAATTATCATAGAAAATGAAGGAATTTAGTCCTTCATTGGGCTACCAACTTAAAAACGACATGATAGAATTTCAAATTTCAAAATATATATATTTCATTATTTCATTTCATAATAATTTATTCCAAAGTTTTTACAAATTCCAACAAATTTTGTTTAAAAAATAAATTCAGACGTGGGTCTCAGCAACCACTGCCACTCGACGAGTCCAGCTCGGAGGTCGGCCGCACCTCCCGATATTTACTAAAGAGTCCCCGCATCTTGTTCAGCGGCGTCTGGAATGTCTGCGCCGTCGGGAATGTCTGCTGCGCCGCAGCCGCCAAAGATTTGAAGGAAACCGGCGATAGGGAACTGCCGATGAAGCTGGCTGCCGCTGTTGCTGTTCCTGCTGCTGCTGTTCCTGCTGCTGCTGGTGGTGGTGACTGAATACTGAGACTGGGACTGGCACCTCGCCCTCCTTTGAATGTGCCACCAAAGGAACCAAATTTCGGGGTGGCCAGAATGGCAACAATGGGCTTTGGTGGCATCGATGGCTGCTTGCTTTTGCCCGCCCACCAGCAGTGTTCAAACCCACCACCAGATTTGATCTGCACATTCTTTGGCGACGGGAAAAGTTCCAGATCAGCTGGGGGGAAGCCTTCCATATTGGCACGCCAGGCATAGACAAGCGGCCGCGTTTCCTTATCCAAATCCAGATTAACAATGGCATTCAGAACATCAACATCCCGTTTCGTTGGCTCTTTGCTGCATGGCGGGGGATAATTAATCAATTAATCAATTCAAATAGGATTTAGAGGCTGTTACTCACCCATATATATATAATTGGTATGCCCATTGCGGCGTCATGCTCTCTGGCGGCGTTCTAAAGTCCTCCTCACTGCTAGTCCCATCATCGCAGGCAGTCAGTGTCTCTAGGCAGTCATACTGCAAGCATAGATTTAATTAACTAATAAATATATTTAGTTCAAGACTCCCCCAACTCCCCAACTCACATATAAAGTCTTGTCGTGCTCTTCAGTGGCGAAAGTGGCAGCGGCAGCAACGGCGGCTCGCAGGGATTCGGTGCGTTTGTGTCGACTGCTCTTGCGGCTGAGATTGTGCGGGACAACCCACTGGCAGGGACAGCTATGCTCCGCCTCCCAGGCGTTAATGTACAGCTCCTCGGTATTCACAGCGTCCGGCGGCAGCTGATGAACTGCACCACTGGACCCGGTAGTCTGTTCGAGTTTTTTCAGCAGGCTGCTGCACCAGCAACCCAAATGCTGTTCACGGCCCCGCTGCTCGTCTGCGGCAAGAATCTTGAGCAACTTGCGCAGCATCTGAAGCAGCAGCAGCCGCATCGCCACATTCACCTCCTGCGAGTCAAACACATAACTGGCCACCAAATGGGCAATGCGCGAATGCACCTTGCTAAAGTCCACATGGGTGAAGCGGGCGTCTATCTAAGGAAATAAATAAATAATATAAATAATGATAAATTCAAGTACTTAAAGTTCTCTCACCTTAAAGCTTGCGACTAGAGTCTTTAGTCTCTTCAGCTCGCCGAGCAGCATGTCATTGATGGTCACCTCCTTGATGTTGATAATCAGCGTTTTGGTGATCCGCTTGGCAAACACCTGCAGCGACTTTTCCACACAGGTGTATGGCGTCTGAAATTCGGTAAAGGTGGGCACCACCTCAGCGGTATTGGCCGAGGAGGATCTGCTGTCCAGCTGCTGCTGCTGTTGCTCGCTGGCCACCAGATCAAGACTTTGATTCAACTGGGCAAAGTTCATCATTGCATCTTCCCTCTTGGCTTGCTCGCTCTTCTCCACCAGATGGGCCTCCAGTCGATCGAGGCCCTCGGGCGTACGTATGTCCATGAAGGCGTCAAGAAAGTCCCAGTATTCCCGCCACTCTAACTGCTTCTGGCTGGCCAGCTGCCTACCCACCACCTCCAGGCCCTTTTCAATGTCCGAGTTCTTGATGTGACGCTCCCGATAGCCGTCTGAGAATTCGGTGCTGAATCTCGAACGATTCGTCTCCAAAGTGGCATCTGGCATCTTTACAATATCATTGTTGTTGCTTTCACTCAGATTACCATTGCAGCAGCTGCTGGTGCTGGTGCTGCTGCTGCTGCTGCCGTTCGAATCGAACGTTAGCCTACGTGAAGTATTATGCCGTTCCGTTCCAGAAACGTTACCATTACCAGCGCTGCGTGGCCTGTTAGACGGCGAGATAATCGGTGACTTTACGCAGGGGGTGCCAGGGCGCGTTGGTGTTTTCCAGCGCTTGTAGAATTTGAGTGCCTTGTCACGGGACATGGGTCCTGCCAAAGCGCTGATGAACAATTCTGTGCTGAGAAGGCCACTTTCGTCCTTGGGCTGCAGGTTCTGCAAAAAAGAGGGAGCAAAGTACTATTACAGCAAGTTCTAATCAAACAAATTCCAACAATTCAAAGTGAACTAATTGAATTAGAGCGAGACGAAGCTCTTTACGTTAGGTATAAATGTTAATGCGTGTCTTAACGTGTCATAACGTGTCATATAAAATGAGTTATGTGCTAAATCCTTGTACAAAAGCAGTCTCTTTTCATAACACTCACCGGTGGCTGTTTTGGCGAAAAGGGTTTACCCACTTGGGGTGGCAGTTCATTGGCCACGGACCTCAGCACGGGAACATAATGTGGATCGCACAAAAGCACACCCAATTTTCTGTTGACCTCCCCCCAAGGTCGTTGGCAGATGAGCTATAGGATAATACAGCGAACATAATAATAGTGTAATTAATACAAAACAAATAATAATAAATACAAACTAAGCAGCACACTCACATCCTTGGGCTGCAGTCCATCGATATTCTTTAGCGATTTGCACTGCGGATAGGCAACAAGCACCTCGACCACGTTCGCATGGCCATGCCTAGCCGCCAGGTGTAGCGGCGTATCGCCACGGGCACTGTCCGGCATATTTAGATAGTAATCCAAAAGACTTTCATTCAGGGCGGTAAAGAACATCGGTGTGCTGCCCTTTTTGCCTGCATACAACTGCGTAAAGTCCCTATCCGAGATGGTTTTTAGCAGAAGCTCAGCGATCTTCGCCTGATTCTCCTGAGCACATATGTGTAGAGCGTTATAGCGACAGCCCTCCGTCAGCCAGGTGGGCGTATCACCGCTGCTGATGAGGAATCGTGGATTATCCCAAACGATTTGCTTAACCCTACCCAGGTTGCCGCACTCGATTTGTCGCCGAAACTCCTGCAATTCCTGTTTACTGGGTGCCCGGAACTGAGGCCGCTCTACTCCACCGCCGGAGCTCAGCTCCTGCTGATGCTGCTGATGCTGCTGACGGCCATTGGAAATGATACTCCCACTGCCCGGTGAGGAGGTGGGCGAGCTGCTCAAATGCAAACTGCCACCCATGGAGGCAAAGCTATTGACGCTGATGCCGCCAATGGGAATGCCACTGTGGCTTCCTGTGGGCGAGAAGGAGCTATACGAGTTGTCCGAGGAATTTGTTGAGTTTTTGTAGCCAATGTTGATGCTCTCTTCAAGAAATTGAACGAGAAATGAATGTGCTGTGTGGGTATTATGTGTACATATTATCTGTGGTTCTACACTTACTGCTGCTGGGCGTCTTTGGCTTGCCAAATCTCTTGAGCGACTCCATGCTCTCGAAACCGTACTGCACGTAGCTCTCGGCCTGCTCCTGGTTGGGAAACTCACGCAGTCGGCCGTCCTTGAATTGACGCAGGACGTTCAGGCCATGGATTTTCTCCGTGAAGATCAGCCAGAGGGGAGAGTCGGCTGCTCGGATGTTGCGATGGTCCGTTGGCGATCGAGGGATAAACCAAATAACAAATATGTAAGTTAGCTGCTCGCTCGGTCACGCCATTCACCACCACGGCGAACGAATGCCGAAAGCCGCACGAGCCGAGGAATGTGTGAAGCAAAACAGAATCAAAACAAATGCGAGGTGGCGGTTGGGTGGGCGGGCGCATTGGGAAATGCTAAATATATATATATATACATATGCGTGTGACGTAGTTGTTGGCACTACGCCGGCAAAAAAAAAAATATATATTCCCAGACCTAGAAGCGAGCACCATCGGTGCAGGGAATTAGCTGGCTAACCATACAAAATATATATTTTGTAAAATTCCATAAAAGTTACTGGGCTTTTCTCTTTTTAATGGATTTCAACATAGAAACCCTAACTACAACTACAGCTTCCAGGCTTTCCAGATCTTCCAGCTTTAGCATCCACAGCCGAAACGATTTAGCCATTTTCTTTTTTGTATTTTATTTTAAAAGGAAATTAATTTAAGTGGTTAAGGTACTTACAATTTCGACTTGAATTAAAAGACAAATGGTGGGGTTTTTGTATGATTTGCTTTTACGATTCTGCGTTTTCTTTGTATTTATTTTCTTTTCTTTCTTTTTTATTGTTTTCTGGGTTGTCCAGACTGTTGACTTGGTTCAAATGGGTGGGACAAGGGGATAGGGAAATAGAGATAAACCCAGACGTTAACCCCCCCACAAGAACTTTATAATGTTTAACAAGCTAAAGGTAATGTACCCGTTTAAAAAGTAGGATCTACCAGCTATTAGGATATCATTTAGCATCTCCTAGAGCTGTTGTAGTATTTTCAAAAAATTCTAATGGAACAAATATACTTCATAAGATTGAAAATATCTCCTTTTGACCCATATTCAAATGCCCTGCAAGGGTATAAAAAAACATCTGCACTTGGCAGCCGGCTATGCTATATATTTATAGTGAATATATTGGATCTGGGGACTAACTACAAACACACTCACTAGCTGAGGTACTTGTGGCCTACAGCTGGTATTATAAATAAAATGTTAAAAAATGATGAGAATTCGTGGCTGTCACATAGAATTATTTTGTGGTCACTTGGGGTATAAATAAAATGGCAAAATTAAGAATTACTTAGCGACGATATACCGGAACTTATTGTAAGCTCTTCGTTAATTATGTTTGTGTTAAAAAGTAGGGTTTTTTCCCTTTGGAAATACTAAGAACATTTAAGAATCTTCAAAACAAATTTAAATTTAACTAAGTAAATACAAATAAAACAAACAGTAAATATCCGCCATGCCTAGATCGAACCGTCTGATGACTATAATAATTAAATTGTTTATTTATTTTATAAAATTCAATTATTAAAAAAAGTTTAAAAAATATTAAAAAACAAAACGAAAATATTTGAAGGCCTCGAAGGACATTTCCAGTGGGTATTCCAACTACTGTCTTCAAGCAAAGCCCTGATCCTATCACTAATGACCTCATTAGTCTGGCTGTACCACTCTTTTGTGGTAGTGAGGAGTGGAGAGGTCAAGGTCCTAGTAATTCAACCCCACTTTTGGGGGGCATTGGCTAGAATCAACGCGCAGCAATCTTATATCTTTTTCGTAATCGAATTTAATTGGATTACACACGTTGCAGCAAAAAAGAGAGCGGAAGTGCAATTGCATTGAATTCGGTTGGCAAATTGCAATTTGTTTACCATTTTGTTTACACCGAAATCGAATTTGCCGGCTGAACCGAATGGATTTGTACGTTTTTATATTTTCCGAATATTTTTAATGAAATATTTAGGGATACGCACACGTCAATACAGTACAAATAAATTCAAAATGAAGAAATTCTCAAGTCACAGAATGAATTGAAAACAGCCTGGAATCAACGATTACCACTTGGTTATTTTGGAAATTCCAAAATGGTATTTTTAAGAGTTTCAACTCGAAATCCAGATTAATTTGCAAATATTTAAATTTAATATTTCTTTAATTTTGCCTTGATGAAAAATTATCATACCCATGGATGTGTGCAATGTGTCGTGTCGGCTACTCCCACACAGTTCCAGGGTATCACAAATATAGCAACAAGCGGTAAATAACTGGAACGCACTCGCACACACAGGTAGACCGCAACTAAACTCGCCCCATCCCGCTCCGACTTACGTGGATAGTCGGAATCCTCCTCCGGCATTGCTGACAGTCCCGATCCCTTTGCAGGAGTTCCAGTTCCAGTACCAGAATTGCTGGCATCCAGCGACTTTAGGCTCATTGCCGCAATCGAACCCGCGCACTGCGACGCCCTGCCTTCAAATACCGCCTTCGATGGCGGTACATAGATCGCGAAGTAGGACATCGCCTCAGATGCAATATTCTGGACAAAATAAAAAAACACCAAAATATAAAAAACAAAAATGGGTGAGAGGCACTGTTTTTCAGTGTTTTGCTTGCCGCCTGTCACACACGACGTTTGTGTATGTAAATCCAAAGACGCAAAACACAAAAACCACGTAGCACGGCTGACGGGATGTGGAGCCGAAAAGTCTTGGTCATTTTTGAAGTTGCCAAGATGGCGCTGCATCGGTGCTCCTCCTACCTTTTACAAAATTTTGAAACGCGTCTCATAGAACATCCAAAATCTGGTTGGCCCCGATGATATGAACTTACAACTAGGGATGCCGGAAATATATCAAAATATCGATATATCGAATGATATTTTTTCAAATTGATATATTTATATCGCGATATTTTTTTTAGCGATATATCAAATATGCGATATTTTTTTGAGATATATTAGATATTTTTGCGGTGGTCACAAATGCATTGTAAGAAGCAAGCGCGAACACGAACGTCATGCAGATTGAAGATATGCAATT